>CAJQZJ010031795.1:5927879-5979063 GCA_907164525.1 Lophiomys imhausi | reverse complement strand
CACACACACACACACACACACACACACACACACACACACACACACACCACAACCACACCACTACCACCACCAGGTGAGAACTCACACCTGGAGCCCCACTTCCGCTTTCCCCAGACAATTCTGTCTGATGAGGCCACTCCTGCTGCCTGACCACCAGGTGTTGAACAGGCCTGAAAACAAGAGAATTCCCAGAAACCAGACTGCTCCTCAGCCTACCTCCCCAACCCTCCATCAACAGCCATCCATAGGACCTGTAGCTTTATCACCCATGGAAGCAGAGGTGTCTCCATCCCTCACCATATCCTCCAGTGCTACCGGTGCCTGGTGCTACTGCTGCTAAACTCCAGCAGGTAACAGCTTCCTGCCAGGACTTTCTGCTTTGCTTTCTTTCCCTGTGTTACAGTTCACCTTCTCTAGCCCCTGGAGCTGAGTATTCAGTCTAGGACCACCTCCTGGGGAGGCTCTGTTGGGTCCCCTGCCTTGTGATGCCTTAACTGCCAGCAATGTGCCATGGTCACTGCTGCCTGGCCTGGGTCTGAAGTAACTTGGTGAATGCACGAGGAGGCACTGTGAGGTGGGGGGCGGGGGGCGGCTGAGGCAGGAGCTGCCTACTCTTGGACTGCCTGGGATCCTGGCACTTCCAACAACCCTGAGGTAGAAGGTGCTCAGTACTCTTTGTATCCTTGTAGAAGAAATTGAGGTACACCAGACAGTGACCAGTTCTAGATCTGGGAGAGCCCAGAATAGACCCTCCAGCCCCCACCGAAGACAGATGGGCCCCCTCCCTATCTGGGGCACACCCTCCAGTTAAAGATGGGAGGAGGGTGGCACCCAGCTGCTTCCTAGGTATCTGTCCCAATGTCCCCAGGGGGAATGATGGAGAGCAGGAGGGGTCTGGGTTTGAGGCCTTCCTGAGCCCTGCTTCTCAGGAGGGATGAGAAGGGGTGCCTCTACATTTGGACTTGTTCATGTCTCTGGGGCTGTGGTCAGGACTGGGGTATTCTGCAGCAGCTCCCCTTCTCCAGGCCCCCGCCATGGGCCGGCAGACCTGTCACCCAAAGTGCACCCCACACCAGGCAGCTGGGGAGCAGGAGGCGCCGGGTGGGTCCCCACCAGCCGGGGCGGGATCCCGTGGGGCCGGGGCGGGGCTGGCGGCGGGCAGGGCCGCCCCTTCCAGTGAGGGCGGGCGGGCGGTCTTGGCCTTTAAACGCCCGCGGACCATCGGCAAAGGAGAGGCCCTGGTCAGCCCCTACACCATGCTCTTGTGCTCCCGGCCAGAGTGCGCCTGAGTTGCCCGGACCTCAGTGTCCCCGCGGGTCTCGCGCCGCCGTCTCACCGCGATGCAGGCGAGCACGCTGCTCCCCGCCGCGGTGGCCGCGCTGGCCACGCTGGCTGTATTGGCGCTGGCCCGGGAGCCCCCGGCGGCGCCGTGCCCTGCGCGCTGCGACGTGTCGCGCTGTCCCAGCCCGCGATGCCCGGGAGGCTATGTACCCGACCTCTGCAACTGCTGCCTGGTGTGTGCCGCCAGCGAGGGGGAACCCTGCGGCCGCCCCCTGGACTCGCCATGCGGGGACAGCCTGGAGTGCGTGCGCGGCGTGTGCCGCTGCCGTTGGACCCACGCCGTATGTGGCACAGACGGGCACACTTACGCCGACGTGTGCGCGCTGCAGGCCGCCAGCCGCCGTGCGCTGCAGATCTCCGGGACGCCCGTGCGCCAGCTGCAGAAGGGAGCCTGCCCCTCGGGTAAGCTCCACTAGGAATCCAAAGCCTTGCTCTGAGGAAACTGAGGCCCACTGGGAATCTGCCCGCTCCTGGGGTACCACTGGGCTGCTTTTTAAGAACAGTTCAGACAATCCTCTGGCCCTCTAGATGGAGAAACTGAGGCGCCAAGAGGTAAACGCTGTCCCTAAAGCCACAGACAGAACAAGTTAGAATCGAAACCTAGTGTGGCAGCCTGGTAGTGTCTGGTGGTGCTTTGACTCAGCCACACTCCTGTTTTCTTAGAGTCCTCCAGCGGTTTAGAAAGGAACGAGTGGGGAGCAGTCTTTTCTGCTCTCTCGCTCTCTCTCTTCAATTTCTGCTCTCTGGGTTTTCTTTTCTTCTGTCAGGGTGTGCTGGGTTCTGGTTCTGTGTGCTCGTCTTGTTGTCTGAGATGCAGAGGGTTCAGGGTGGGCAGGCACCTGTGCCACTCGGCTGCTGTCTTGGTTGTTTGGTGGACCCTTCCTTGGTCCCGTGTGACAGAGACTGTGCAGAGATGGGCAGGGATGGCGGTGAATTTTGTTCTTCACAGATTGAGCCATTTGTAAAAAATCCTTTCTGTGCCTGACTGTCCCTTAACTGATAACAGTACATGGCATGAAGCAGACCTTGCTGGTACCCTTGAGACTTCTAGACCCTCGAGGGCACAGAGGTGTGGAGAGAGAGGAGAAAGCCAGCCTGAGGATCAGGTGTCCATT
This sequence comes from Lophiomys imhausi, assembly GCA_907164525.1. NCBI lineage: Eukaryota > Metazoa > Chordata > Mammalia > Rodentia > Muridae > Lophiomys > Lophiomys imhausi. The sequence goes on along the minus strand of CAJQZJ010031795.1, from coordinate 5,976,607 downwards.
ACTAAGAACGGCAGAAGTGGCTGAGAGTCTATGGGTGTTGGCAAAACCTTGGGTTTCACAGATCCACTGTCCTCAGTTGCATTGCTTCATTGTATTCTGGGTACTCATCCACGAATGGTCTTATGACAGCCATGGGAGAGACCCGTGCAAGGAACACTTAGCCCCAGGACTGGGTGCGTGCTGGGTCCCAGTGTCCTAGTGTTACTTCCTTTGCTGGGTACAGTATTGGTGCTGCAGGATGAGGCCCCCAAGAGAGGTGTTGAGTGGGGACAGTAAATGGAGCTACCTGGCAAAGATGGAGGAGGGCGGAGAGACCTGGGCAAAGCAGAGACAAATCAGAGCACTGGCCACCACCAATGCTCAAGGTGCCAAAGAGTTGGCGGGCTCTGAAGCCAGAGAGGAAGGACACATTACCAGAGATGTTAACAAGCCAGGCTCACCACCCATCCTCAAAGGGCCAATTAAAGCAATATGACTGAATTGGGAAAAGGAGCAAAGAGGTCCAGTTACAGCTCCCCAAGTCCATCTAGGGGTCCGTTCTGACATAAGATTTAGGTTTAAATAAAGGGCAGAGCATATATGACCAAGCAGCTCCCACCTACCCTTGACCCATCCCTGCCTCAGCTCCAGTCTCTCCTGCAAGCTTGCCCAATGTATCCCTCTCACTGGCTGTGGCATTCCTTTTCCTTCTCTCAGCATGAGATTCCTGGGGAAATTCCAATTTTCAGGGCCCATTGTCTCAGTAGTCTGATAGCCAGATGGAGGGACACAAGTGTCCTTCACAATGTCCTTCACATGCCTATCAGGATGGTTACAGCTAGACAGGGCCAGTAATCTTGAACCTGACACCTGTTCATTGCCCACTTTGGCCTGGATGGTCCAGGTTGCTGCAGAGGGTTCTCCAGCAACAGCCTTGGCACAGGCTGCTATCTCCCGATGCTCAGAAACTTCACACGCAGGTGTGAGTACCAGGCTCACTCCATGGTGATGGAGACTGACCTGGTTCCCTGTTGCTAAACACTGCCAAGAGATGGTAGCAGCTGGGCTGTTTGTAATTGTTCCTCCCAGCTCAGCTGGCAGCACTGCTACAGGACACTGAGGTCTCAGCCTCTGCCACCAGGCACCTGTCATCACCTCTTGTCCACTGTGAGTGTGCTCACTAATCAGCCTGACCACAAACCACAAGGCCCAGATGCTCTGAACTCAAGCATGTGCTGATGTCTGAGAGGGAGGCTCCTGTGGCATTGGGTTCTCAGAACAGACTGGGTAGCAGAGAGAGACCAAGCCAGTCTGGCTTTTGCTGGCTTCCACCTTCCTTATCCTCCTGTCTGTCCTGCATGTTACCAACAAGACTCACCTCAGTCCCCCCTCCCCCCGCACTTACCTGGACTTTCCAGCCCTGTTTCTGCCACCTGACACACACACACCTCCACTACCATCTTCTGCAACCTCATCCTCTGGTCATCTTACTGATTTCTCTCCCTCCTACTTTAGGAACCTTGCACATCTTCTCCCCACTGCCCACAGTTCCCTACCTCATCCTTCGCCTAGTAGGGCTCCTCTTTCTGGGCTAGATGTCCCTCCACCCTGAGCTGCCTTCCTTACCACTGTGCCTCATGGTTAGGTCTGTACCACCTGTCCATTGACCTGCCTGTTCTCACTCACTCTGGGGCACATGGCAGGGGTGGGTGCAGTACCTGGTTGCACACAGTAGGTGATGTTATAGAAATGTCTGGGCCCATGCTCTCCTGGTCTCTGTTAGATGGTTACATTAGGAGGGATGGAAACTGTTGAATCCCAACTGCAGGTTAGAAAAGAATTCTCAAAAGAAGGGTCCTTTTGATAGGATGATCTGCGCCCAGGGGTCTGCTTGGTAGTGGCTGCCTGCTGGCTCCCTGGAGTCCACATCCCACAGCCCTTCTGTGGTGATAGACACCCACCTCTTACTGGAGTTCAGAACAGGGAGCCCTGGGGCAGTTCCCACACAAATTTGATAGGCAGCTTTTTTGTGTGCAAGGCCTGGCCAGCCTCTCCCAGCCTGTTTATTTAAGAGCCTTGGTTGCCTTTTGTGTTCACTCCTCTTAGCAGTTTCTAGGAGCTCAGAGTTCAGCATTTGAGACTAATGAGGCAAGAAGATGCATCCTTTGTCTGCCCCTCGGCCTGCTGTGACAGCAGAACTGGACAACGGTATGACTGTGGGTGGGAACTGGCAGGGTTCCACTGGCTTCCTACATTTATTCGATGGTGGGTAGGTTTGTGTGTCATGGCCTGGTTGGAGGAGGAGCTCCATGCCTGTGAGTTCAGAAGCTCTTGTTTAAGCCAGGTCCCTTTCTTTATTGACCTCCAGAGCATGCAGAGGTAGCATGGGGCTGTGTGACCATAATGCTACCTAGATAGAATGGCACTCACCATGGCAGCCAGCCTACTGACCCCATGTCCTATACCATCAAGAGCCTGTAGGAGAGCTCTGGAGACAGTGAGGCAGGCAGCCTTCCTGGCCTTCACCTTAGACCCCAGACCTAAGTAGATGTCACATCAGGCTGGGCAGGACATCTATAGCCTGGGGCTTTGAGGGAGGAGGCCACCGGAACTCCTAGGGTCAGGTGTCTCAGACTCCTCCCCCAACCTCTGAAGCCTTGAGTTCATCATAGGGGATAATGTTGGGGTACCTGTAAAGACAGGTTCTGATGCTGTAGTGTGCTACCCTAGGGCTCTCAAAGTAAGGAAGAGCCTGCTCCTAGCCCTGGTCACCCTGACTCCCTATTCCTGGTCTGACATACCATGGTACTTGAGCCCCATGAGGAAGTGGTCACCCTGGAGGTGAATGTAGAAATAGAATGTAGTCGCAAGCCTCTGTTTTTGGGGCTGCAGAAGCATAGCCTGACATGTATGCCTCAACCACAAGCATGACAGGCCTCGGCACCGCAAGCTCTGCCTGTATATCCATGGTACTAGTGTGGCCTGCAGGCCACATACACCTCTGGCTGAGGCTCTAGGACCTGAATATTCAGACCCTGTACTTAGAGGCCTCACCTCCCATGTCCCAGCTCCAGTCCTAGACTCTGGTACCCAATGTCCCTTGCCTTTGCACACACAGTCCTTTGCCATATGTGCTAATCCTCCATTCCTCAAGGCCTAGGTCAACAGGGCACCATCAACCCTAGGGTCACACTTGTCCCCTCACAGAAAGCCTTTCTAGGGCAATGGTTTTTAACCTTCCTAATGCTGTGACCCTTTAATATAGTTCCTCATGTTATGGTGACCTCCAGCCATAAAATTGTTTTCATTGCTGCTTCATAACTGTAATTTTGCCACTGTTATGGATCATAATCTGATACGCAGGATATCTGATATGTGACCACAAAGGGGTCAGGACTCACAGAAATGCTGCTCTGGAGCATCTCAGTGCTTGGTTCCCCTGGCTGGGCTGGCCCTGGAAGCAAGCAGAGAGCGTGGAGCACACAGCCAATATAGTTTCAGACCTACTGCATGCATGTCCTGCCTGGGTGGCTGATCAGTTCACTGTTTTTCCTTTTCCTAAAAGCATGGCTGTCCCTGAGTGACCCACAGCCCACTGGCCATGGACATCAGCTTAAGATCCATCTGTGGTTCCCAGGGGCCCATACTGATGTCTGTGGTCCTCAGTCCCAAGTCCTGACTGGGGAATGGAAGACAGGTGTGAGGGAAGCTGCTCAGCCTGGAGCACACATACCAAACACCACCTCTCCTTCACAGTCACAGCCCATGGCACCAGCCCAGGCACAAGGCACCAAGCGCAGCTCACCAGGCTCAGGACACCAGGCTCAGAGTAGGCCTCACTGAACTCTCCAAGGCTGATGCAGTGGCTGTTTTACAGGTTGGGAAGCAAGGGTTAGAGAGATCAGGTGGCCTGCCCAAGGCACACAGCCAGACCCCTAAACTTAGGCACATCCCAGCTCCGGGTTCCTCCTTGGGAGGGTATAACAGCTGGTTAGCTTCCAGGAGAGCCCAGCCTTGACCTGGCTGTGAAATTCCAGGCTCTGCTGGCTGAGCCAACTTCTGGAAGAGGTGCTGCCTGATCACTGCTGTACTGTACTGTGAAGCCATTCTCACTTCACAGAGATCCCCAGCTCTCCTTATGGAGTACCCTTCCACCTGTGACTGAGTGGGGAGGGGCAGTAAACACTGGCCAGTGCGGGGTGCTCAGTGCTGCCTTCAATCCCCCAGTCCCATCTGCGCAGGAAATATGTGCCATGCCTAGATTTATTTGTCCAAATTTGTTCAATGTCCTCAGTTAGGTCTCACACTACACTAAGCCTGCAAATTCTCAACTGGCTGGTGACTCAGGGAGAGATGCCACTGGCGTCCCCACCCCCATAAGAAAACTGAGGCACAGTGGACTCAGGAGACTTGTGGGTCTTCCTGTTACAAAGTGGCAAAGCTGGAGGGACACGGTTGAAGAGCCAGGCATGGGGATCAGAAGCAGGCTCTTTTATGTCAAATGTGCTGGCTGGGCTAATGCACACACTTGTACATGTCGTGAGCTGTAAACTCTGGGGGATATGTATATGGATCTCTGTTATAACGATGATAGGGTTATATAGTGCACAGACTCTAACGGTGTAGGGTGCCCGTGTAGTATGTCTTGGTCACTCAATTTCCCATTCTGTGCCTTTGTGTCCCCATCTCTTCCATGGCAGTTTGGACTGTCCAGAGCTAGCACACCACCCTGCTTGAGGTTTGTCCACTGTCACTTAGGCAGGACTGCTGGAGGTGGAGCCCTGAGGTCAGCTTCCCCCACCACCCCCAGAGTTACTTGTTACACAGCCTCCCTGTCTTCTAGGAGGCCCCAGACTCCTGGCCCTGATGGCAGTGCTCTCTGTCAGGCTGCTGAACAAAACTTCCGGGCCTTCACATTCCGTTTATTTTTGAAAAACAACAACAAAAACTAGAGCCAACTGCTGAATGTACTGAGACTTAAGGCCTTCAGAACTTGGCTTGGCCTGGCATGGGGGTGGGACTGTTAAGAAACCCCAAATAAACAGAGCTGTTTCCTGGCCCAGCCAGGACAATTCATGTGGGAAGCCTGTGGTGGGGGCTTGGGGCCCTCCATATGACTCATGGTGACTCATCTGAGAGTGGGGCTGGATTAAAGGGCCATGCCTGGTGGACCACAGGGTTCCCTGACCTGGAGCAGGGCTAGGCCTGCCATTCTAGAATGGCATTCATACTCAATCTCAGTTTTTCTGGTCTGTGAAGTGGGCCGTGGCTGCTGCTCTGGAGTGGAGGTTCCAAGCTGGTGGCCGGGCTGAGCAGCTTCTGGCTGGTGACTGCATCCTCCTCTTCTCTCTTTCCAGGAAGCTCATGGGGCTGCCTGCTTATGCTACTCAGTGCTTGGCTAGGGGGTAAGCCAGACATGTCTCTGTGTGGGGCAGTGGTGCTGGGGGAATGGGGACCATACATAGTATCTCTTTGGTGGTCCTGAGCATGGAAAGACAGCTGAAAGCAGGGTGTGTTGTCCTGGGCCCTTACTCCAGGCCTTGACATCTCCCCATTTACCCACCATGGATAGTCCTACCTGACAAGGTTCTTCTGAGAGTCAGGTCCTCATTCTGGAATGACAAGTGGCCTAAGGGCTTGGATGGTGGGACTGCTGACTGGCTTGAACCTCCAGATCAGAGTCCGAGCAACCTTGGGACACAGGGACTTATCTATCAGGCCTTGGCTCCCCACTCAGTTCTGCCACAGCCCATAGTGGGCTTGGAGGGCCAGGGAAGGGCTCTGTGGGTCCTGGAAGTGCCGACCCTCAGGATAGACTCGGCAGTAAGTCTATCAGGGACCAGAGGACACTGCTCCCTCCTCCTTGGTCACAAACACACTGACCCAGGTCTCAATCCACTTAGACAACCTCTCTGATCACCTCCTGCCAGTCACCGGCAACAGGTGACTTTGCCAGTACAGGAGCCCTCTACGTGCCCCATTTCACCTCAGGTTCCATCTGTCCCAGCCTTGTTCACACTTCTCCATCTCTGGCTGGTCACTTGCTGCTCCTCACTGCCAGTGGACGCCGGGGCTGGGTTCACAAAGGTTGTGGGCAGGTGTGTGACTGGATACACTACACTGGAGGCCTCGCTAGGAATCATTTCATAAGCTTCAGTTCCCCCACCTTTACTGTCGCACCTCTATTTCCCCCCCCCCCAGGCTGCCACCTTGGGAGTCAGGGACATTGCCAGGCTGCGTGTGGGGATGGCACTAGCCCACAATTGCTTCAGAGGTCAGACTGTGGACTGCACCCCTTTTAATGCCTACAGCTGTGGACATGTTTTCCTGGGACATTTCCCAGGACGTGGTGGCTTCCTGGAATGGGGAATGTCACTGTTTACATTCACATCAGTTTACCCAGGTCCCATGAGGGGCCACCTTCAGCCCCACTTGTCAGATGGGAAAGTCAAGGCCCAGAGAGGGCAAGTGACTTGCTACAGGCCACACAGCAAGGAGACAGCAGGTCCAGCTGAGCCTAGTTGTGTTCAGTCTCCAGTCTTGTGCTCGTTTTAGAGCCAAGGAACCTCTCCTAAGCACTAACAAACAGCCTGATGTTAGAGCCCGGGACCTGGAGGCCACAGTGGAGGCTTGTGTCACTGCATGCCTCAGGCCTGTGGTCCTGGCAAGCCACAGCCCTGCTGCTGATGGCGGCAGAAATCTGAGTCAGTGATGAAGGTTTGGGGGACGTTTGTGTGCTGCCTGGAAAGTAGACCTGGGCTATGGCCAAGTCAGACAAAGGCGGGGTGCTCTGTCCACTCAGGAATCTATAGCCCGGCCAACGAGGAAGGGCCTCATAGAGGCCAGATGGGGGTGGCTCAGAAGAGGAGGCCTCAGGGGCTTTCCCTGTGCCCCTATCTGTCAGTACACTGGCCCTTAGGCAGGGAGAGGCACATGGTCCCCTCTCCAACATACTACTTTTACATGGGAGCAGGCAAGGACCCAGGGGCGCCCGTCCCCAGCATCAGCACTGTGCTTCCAGGAGCAAAGATCTAAACCTTTCTAAGACTCCTGCCCAGCCCTGAAGTGAAGAGTCCAGTGGGAGAAGAGTCTGGGTAGCCCTGCACTTCCAGGGGATGGTGTACAGAGAGCATACTCACATGGGCTCTGAGTCTAAGCAGGGGTTTCCAGCAGGACCTTTTCCACCTTGGGCCTAAGGGCTGCTGGAAGCCAACAGGTCTCACTGACACCCTTGGTCCTTTCCGCCAGCGCAGGTCTCCACCAGCTGACCAGCCCGCGGTACAAGTTCAACTTCATTGCCGATGTGGTGGAGAAGATCGCGCCAGCTGTGGTCCATATAGAGCTCTTCTTAAGGTGTGTGCCCCCCCCCCAGTTGCTCTGCAGCTTTCCAGTCATTTCCAGCTGCCTTGTTGCCTGCTGCAACTCAAATGAGACCTGATTTCAGCAGCCAGGGGCATAGCGACAGGCGGGATGGGATGCATAAAATCTGTTGAAATTCTGGGTGCCTGGGGCCTGAAGGTTAGCCTGAGTTGAGTACCTAGGAGTCTTGGAGTTAGGTAGAAACAGGGGACAGTCCCACTGAGGTGCCAACTCAACAGCACAAGTATGTCTGGATTAGGCATGAGGGATGATGTGATGGCTAGGTATGGAGGGGAGGGAGGACCTAGTGGAGGTGGGTGAATAGGAAAGCAGGTTCATCCATGGGAGAGGAAGCCCACTGTGCAATGTGTGGTCTAGCCCTTTAGAAGGATCTCTCTTTACAGACAGGGGCGGAACCTCCTTCCTTCCTCCCACACCCAGCATTCTATCCCAGAGCTGTCTGTGCTGGATGACGAGGCCCTGCCTTCTAGACACACTAGCCAAGGCCCCATCACTCACATCCGGTCCTGAGGTCTCAATTTAGACCCCCCAGAGAGAGGCCGGTTGTGGCAGGAACCTCAGGACTCCAGACACAACAGTCTCCACCCTTCTCGTCCCACAGCTGAGTGGAGAGAGCCAGCTGGGGTGGTGGAGCCAGACAGGAGCCCACCTGATAGGCATCAGGGAAGCTGGTGACCAGCTTATTAGTCTGACTCTGGTACAGAGCTGCCCGGTTACTGATGTCAATCGCCGTCCCTCCCTCTGTGCTCTCTGGCCAGCCAAGTGTCAGACTATTCAACCTCCTGCCCAGTAACAGTGGCCAGAACCTCACAGTGGCAAGATGGGAATGGCATATGTGGCAGGGGAGAATTAGCAGTGCTCATCCAGGTTCTAGCCTGAGCTCTGGAATATGTAGGCTCTCAGTCTGTTTTCTTAAGCCATCCTGAGACTCCTGCCACAACTGGCCTCTACACACACACACACACACACACACACACACACACACCATCCACCCACCCACCCACACACCACATACACCGTCCCACCTGGACCTGGGGTTTGACTCCAGGCTGTCTGATCCTCCTGCCATATGTGATTTTTCCCTGTCCTTGCCTTTGGCCCTGGGGTAAAATCTGACACACGCCATTGAGGAAATTACCAATGGGTGCACTAAGAGGCTGTTTTAGCCAAAAGGGGCTAAGGAGGGACTCTATGTGTCCCCAGAGAGCCTGGGGCACTAGCCCTGAGCTGATTAATTACAGGTAAGGCTACTGGGCAGCACTGTTGTCTGGCCATCGAAGTCAAAACCTCATGGATGGGTAAGGCCCAGGTAGGGCAGACAGCACAGGACCTTCCAACCACAGCCCTTGACCTGTGGGGTCCTGTCTGCAGTCTTGAGAGGTGCTTAGCAGTCCTATGGGGCCTCTCAGAGTGACATGGCCAGTAGATGAAAGTAGCCATACACAGTTATCACGCTTGAAGCTAAGCGGTCTGACATGGTGGGAACTCTGCTCTGCTCTGACCCTAGCAAATAGTTCCACATCTTGGGGTCTTACCTCCCTAGAGAGTGCTGTGCAACAGTCATTGGCTAGGGCTAAATCACAGAGCCCCAGATGGGAAGCTCAAACAACGAGGCACGTTGCCTCCCTGCTCTGGAGATTGAAGTCCATGATCAGGTGTCAGCATGGCACCCCACCCAGGTCCTGGGTTCCCTCTTAACTTCTAGTGGCTCTGGGTATCCTTGGGTTGGAGGGCATTCTTCCTACCTGTCTCCCATGGTCCCCCCTTGTGCCTCTTCCGGGTTCCTGTCTTCTCAAGATACCGATGCTTGGACAGAGGGCCCCTACTCCATTAGAATGTCACAACCCTATCACACCTGTAGAGGCCCACTTCCAAATGAGGTCACACCCACGGAGCTGTGGTCAGGACCTGATCACATCTGTTTGTGGAGGGGGGGACACACTGACCTACAAGTCTCCTATAAACTTTGAATGAACTTGTCCCTGGCTCCAGGGAGCACTTAGGATCTTTGCTGCTTTCCCTGGTCTTGCCAGGCGGAGATGACATTTTGAAAAGACTGACACATGTTCAACAATGCTAGAAACTTCGTGCTCCTTCATCTGCTTAGTGTCTTCGGGGCCTGTGTCCTTTTCTGCATCACCCCGAGGAAGGTTCCAAGCTGCACCAGCCTTCTGCCCCCTCCCATCCTGAAAGTAGGGTCAAGACTTCTTAAGCAAACAGCCCATTTCCCAGATGGGAAGACTGAGTCTCAGAGGGCTTACAGAGCCTGCCTGAGGGCAGCTAGGTCACAGGAGGGACTGGCAGTTGAGTCCTGACTGTTTGTCTCCAGGGTCCTGCTGTTAGGCTTGGCGCCACTGAGGGCTGGTGCACGCTGTCACGTCAACAGGTACTATGTCTCACTGCAGCAAACTGCAGGTCAGAGATGATGGTCACATCTTCATGGCCATGAACTGGGTCCACCTTCTGGGTTGCCAAGGCTACGCCCACAAGTGGCAGCCTCAGTTCAAACCCAGGTGGTGGAAGGACTGGTTCCCCAAGCCTGTGTTCTTTCACCGCACATGGTTCTGCTCCCTCCACCATGCCAACCCCACCCCCCACCCCAGGCCAAGGCCTTTCCCTGAATGTCCCCGTCCTTTTCTGTGCAGACACCCCCTGTTTGGCCGAAATGTGCCACTGTCCAGTGGTTCGGGCTTCATCATGTCAGAAGCCGGTTTGATCATCACCAATGCCCATGTGGTCTCCAGCTCCAACACCGCCTCGGGCCGGCAGCAGCTGAAGGTGCAGCTGCAGACTGGGGATGCCTATGAGGCCACCATCCAGGACATTGACAAGAAGTCCGACATTGCCACTATCGTGATCCGCCCCAAGGTGAGGGGGTGGGGCACCTCTGCTTGACCCAGCGCTGCACAGCTGCAGTAGCCCAGCCTTCCCAGGAGATAGCAGGGATCTGAGATCCAGGGCCACTGGCCACATCAGACCTGCAGTCTCTGAGCTGCCCTTGCCCAAGGTGCCAACACCAGGAGCAAGCAGAACACAGGAGGGAGAGGAGAGCATCCCACACCTCCCACCTCTTTATTGTTCTAGCCAGACTCACCACTGGGTCCCCTGTCCCCGTGGGCTGACAGACTAGGGAAGTCAGTCCCCACCTTCTACCTCAGTGCCCACACTTACTGTGGCCACCCAGGCAGACCTGTGTTAGGGCCACAGGACCCTCTATGGTCCCCAGAAATTTCGAGGATCCTAGGTGGTGTTCTTCCTGTTTGTGGAACAGTCCTTGGGAGTCCCTGGGAAGGACTCTCATTGCCTGAACTCTTACAGAAAGAAATGGGGCCTTGTGGCTCGGCGATGTTAGATCACACACCTAAGGTCCCTGCTAAAAGTGGCAAGGCCAGCCTGCCAGGCCTAGATGCAAGCCTTCCTCAAACTGGCTTTTATTGCATCCAGTGGTACATTGCACGACTCTGGGATGGCCATGGAGGTTTCCTGTATCTCTGTGTGAAGCCCAGTGTTCAGGTACCTGGTGTGCCAGAGATGGCCTCAGTTTCCCTGTGTGTCTATATTAAGAGATCAAGGATTCCAAACCAGGGTTCCCAAGTTCTTGACAGGGCTCTGGGGAGCTGCATACCCCTCCATGGGGTGCCTCTGTTGTGTCCAAGCTTGGAGGTATCTCCAGTTTTCAGCAGATTTGCACAGCAAACAGTCACCACCAAATCTCAGGCTCAGCTGGACAGTAGCACATGCCTTTAATCCCAGCACTTGGGAATCAGAGGCAAGTGGATCTCTGTGAGTTTGAGGCCAGCCTAGTCTACATAGTGAATTCTAGGTTAGCCAGGGCTACATAGACCTTGTCTCAGAAAACAAACAAATCCCTAGGCTCAAGGATACCAGAAGCCAGACCCCACCTAGATGCTGGGTACCTCTTCATGACAGATATTTCTGGCCCCCTAAGATGAGCCTTCGTTCTATGGGCTCCAGTCCCAGTCTTCCAGCTGCTGGCCTAGCTTCAGTTCACACTGGAGACTTGCCTCAGTCTCCTTCCTCTCCCAAAACCATCCTGACAGGATCCCTCTCTGTGGTCTGAGCCTCCATCCTCTCTCATACTCTCTTTCTCCTTCCAGAAAAAGCTTCCCGTGCTGCTTCTGGGTCGCTCAGCAGACCTGCGGCCTGGCGAGTTTGTGGTGGCCATCGGCAGCCCCTTCGCCCTGCAGAACACAGTGACAACGGGCATTGTGAGCAGTGCCCAGAGGGATGGCAAGGAGCTGGGCCTCCGGGACTCAGACATGGACTATATCCAGACGGATGCCATCATCAATGTGAGTCCTGTGGGTAAGGCTGGACTGTGGCCTCTGACCAGCTTGTTTCCTGTCCCATCACGCAGCACACTACTATCTAGGAAAACCTTTCGTGATCTCATGTAGAACACTCACCCAATGACTGCCTCCCAGAGATGGCCACTTTGGACAGCTTCAGAGATGGGGTGGTCCAGTCATACATACCCCTGGAAGGTTTTACCTTCCCCACACAGCTTGCCCCTTCCCTAGGATTAGCATTATATTGGATAGCACCACTACATTCACACAGCCCCAAGCCTGGGTGCCTTGGTATGTACCCTTGTGCCTGTCATGACTGTAGCTGGAGCCCTTCATGTCTGTAGAGACTACCAAACCTCAGACACTGCCTGTCCTGCAGGTACCTAGCAACTGGTGAGTTGCGGAGACACAGAAGCACATGGTTTGTGCAGAGACCTGGAGGGTCAGTGGGGAGGCACTGACCACCTGCCTGCTGGTGTCTGGGTTGAGCACCAAGGCAATGGACATCAATTCTGGTGACTCATCTTGTCACTGGCTCCAGTCAATGGTGTGGAAGAGCTTGGGGGTCAGCGGGGAGTTCATGGCACAGCTAACACTATGTTTCCTCCTTTGCAGTATGGGAATTCTGGAGGACCCCTGGTGAACTTGGTAAGTGTCCCCTTAAGTGCAGTGTCTGGTTTTCTGAGGTTTTGCTCACACAGAGGCACAGGCTGGAGGTAGGGACAAGCCCCATGGTGCAACCCTAGGAAGTGCATGCCCAAAGGTCAATAGTGTGGCTGGGTCGGAGGCCCAGAAAGACCTGATTCCCAGGTCCATGCTGTCTGGAATCCTCAGGGACAACTGAGAACAGTTGCCAGGCTGGGACTATGTGCTCCATGGTGGCACTGGACAATGGGGGCACAAATCAGACTGTTACTACCCTGGACCTTGCTATCCTCAGTTATAATCTAAGGTGAGAGGAGAGACCATTCCATGAGCTCTGTTACCCACACTCCTTATTCCAGAGTCAGGCTCAGCTTCATCTTGGCTGAGATTTTTCCAGAATAGTGCAGGAGGTACAGCTGGGGCCCCAGGCTCTGAGGATTCAGTGCAGCCTGCCCCAAGGGAACTTATCCACAGAGTGGGTAGTGTCCACACTTGATGGGCCTGCATGCTATGTGAGTGCCTGAGGAGGCTCTGAAGGGACGCAGGCCTCACCACTAAGACCAGGAGGTGGGAACGTTTAGTGATGGTATGGACATGAAGGAATAGGTGGGGGGGGGAGAGCCAAGGACAAGACACAGCACATGGGCACCTTGCCAGGGTGGGAGAGGACAGTGATGGGGCAGCCCATCCGCTGGGGCTGTGTCCTGCTGGCACTGGGGCGGTTTGTGCAGGTGGCTGCCTCCTCCACATCTTTGACTCTCCACGCAAGGTTGCTGGAGAGAGGTTTGTGTTGTAAGGCCTGGGCTAGATTCTTAGTTTCTGTGCTAGGCCCCAAAGAGGTTCCCTGACAGGCTAGTAGTGCTCTGGCTGAGTTTGTCTAAGGCAAGCATCCTCCACCCCTCTCATGGCTTTTGGGAGGGGTCCTGCCTAGGAGTGGGTCCCTTTAACTGGGAAGTTCCTGCTCTGGTGGCTCTGGCCCCATGAAGTCTGGCAGGGTGGGAGCCGAGCTCAAAACAGATTATGGGCTGCTGCCCTGACCCCACTCATTGGTCTCTGCTTTCATAAAGAAGGGATAGACAGGATCCAGATTTCTGATGGAAATAAATGGTGTCTGGCGTGCAGTGAACATTACCTCCTGGCAGAGGGGCTGGAGCTAGGGAGGCTGGCTCAACCCAATAACTTCCCTAGAACCCTTGTCCAGGGGTAGAACAAAGAAATCCCCAGGATTCGAAGGCACATAGGGTGGGGATAGTGCTGCTGACCCCTATGTGACCCAGAGAAGCATCTTTACAGGATAGCTGGGGCTGCTTGGGGCACCTCAGTGGGGCACTGACAGCCAGCTCTGCCTCTGGACAGAGGGCTCTCACCCCAGCTGAGCAGCAGTCTGTGGGTTGCTCACACTCCCCGAGTAATCCCCACACTCTGCTCGCTCTGCCCAGGACGGTGAGGTCATCGGCATCAACACACTCAAGGTTGCAGCTGGCATCTCCTTTGCCATCCCCTCAGATCGCATCATGCGCTTCCTCTCCGAGTTCCAAAACAAACACGTGAAAGGTAAAGAACTCCCTAGAAGGGCAGGTAAGGCAGAGCCCCCCAGGATGAGGCCCAGGCTCACCCAAGTTAATCAGGGCCCACCTTCAGGGGATACTTATGCCATGTTTACTGCTAGACTAGGCCCTTTACTCTCCCCAAACCAGGACACACCAGGGCATCTCATGTCCACCTCCTCTCAGCGCATGTGCACACTCCCCCTGCTCCTCCGGACAGCTTCTTCCCAGGCCCCATCATCCAAGCTTGGACTCCCATGACTCCTCTTAGTTGGCACAACTTTTTGTGTTTTGTGTTTGGAAATTTGTGTTTCCTTCCTTCCACCCACCTGTCCACCCTTCCATCCATCAGCCACTCATCTACCCACACACCCAACCCTCCATGTGTGCCCTCATCTATTTATCCACGTCCCAATCTACTCATTCATCTGTAGACCATCCTTACATCCATTTATCCACCCTTCTATCTATCTATCTTCCCACTCACTCCTCCCTTCCTCCCTCAATCTGCCCACACATCTACCCATCCACTCATTGTCCATTCATCCTCTTATCCTTCCGTCTATCTACTCATCTACTTGTACACACACCCTCTCTTACTCACCTACCCATCCACTCATTCCTCCTTTCCATACACACTTCCACTCATCCATCTACCCATCCCTAAATACTCTTTTCAGCCTATGAGCCATACAGTCAGCCCAGTAGGGTATCCTCTGTTCCAAGAGAGCAAAGCCCAAGAACCCAATCTTTGGGAGTCACCTCCTGCCAGCCCCCTATCTCCTGGCCCCAGTCTAAACAGGGATTTCCAGTTCCTCTTGCCCACCTGGGTGGCTATCTGCATCACTCTAGGGAGAAAGTTTGCCAAGGACCAAGTGGCTTTCCGGGTGAAAGCATGCTAATCTTTTTAGTTGGTGGTCATGACCACTGTCCAGAAAAGAGCCCCACTTCTGGTCTCAGGCTCCTGAGGGCCCCCACCTTCCCATTTTCTGCCCAGTGAGCTACCAATTGCCGTGTGTCTCCCACACCCACCTCCTGGCCAGCACCCAGGTCTGACCCACCCTGCTGCCCATGCCCTCACACTGCCTCCCTGTCTCCTCCTAGCCCTCTCACCAGCACTGCACTGAGAGCAGGGGCCTTCCTCCTGTTTGCCCCCTTCTTTGCGGCCCTGCCAGCCACACACATGGACCCCAGTACAGCCAAGACCGGTTACATGAAGAACTGCAATTGAGGAACCTGGTTCTGTTCCAAGTGGCCCTATGTGAAGATGGCAGGAGCAAGCAGAGCCTGTCCCTCCCAGGAATCCGAGGCACCTTCTGGGGAACAGTGGGAAGTAGCCACCTTTTCTCTTGACTGGTAGGATGCTCAGAACTAGACTAGGATTTCTAGACCATTGGTAGCCTTGGCCCTTTCTCTAGCGACCGAGGCTTTCCAGTTTATCCTGTTTATAGGATGGGAGCTCCACCCACACAGACTGGCCTGTGGGTGACTGCTGTGCTGGAAATGGGCCAGTGGCCTCCTGTCCCCTCGTTCCCTCTTCTACTCTCAGACAAGAGCTCCCTGGGGCCTGATCTGCTCCTCTGTTGCAGAGCAACTGTCCTAGTCACAGCATCTTAGTCACTCAGCCTGGCTTCTGAGAAAATGCTCACCCCTATCCCTAGAGCCATGCTATCACCCGACGACACTGTCTGCCATCCAAGGATCTGATGAGGTTTAGCTAAGTGGAGTCTGTTGACTTAAAGTCTTTCTGAAATTTGTGCTTATTTATGCTTTTCCATTTTTAAATAAAAACATCAGATGATCTGAACCCAGCTAATCTAAGTTCTTCAACACATTTCTTTATATTAAATCAGGGAAGCACTGAGTACATCCCTTCTCATCCCGGGATTGGAGCAGGGGCCTCTGATGGCTTGCAGATTCTGTAGTGACCAGAGCAGCACTTTCAGGAAAGCTGTCCCCTTAGCTGTGACCCAGGAGCTTCTGGGTGACAGGAGAGGCAGGCTGTGGGCAGGGCACACCCCTGCCTCCTCAGGTCACAGATTCCCTTTGGAGAACTCCCATGCCTGGTAGAGTCCCAGATGAGGAGGTAGGTGGGCCTGGGGAATGCAGGGGACCCACCACAGAAGCAGGGCACTGAGCACAGCAGCACGTTGGCTGCGCCTCTCTGCATTCTTCAAGGACAGAACTAGACAAGAGCTGTCAGCTCTTGCTAACTTGACAACTGAAGGGAGGCTAGCCTTGGACCCAGAGGTCTGACCTAGCCTCAGCTCCTTCCCAAGGCTGGGCAGTCACAGCAATTGGCTGAGCTGCCCCGCCCTCTCCTAAGCTGTGCACACAGCCCTCTGAGCTTCCCTCGAGTGAGGAGGGAAACCCAGAGGACTTTGGAATGATATGACACCTGAATGATGGGCCTGGTTGGGAGAGCAGGGAGTGGAGGGGCTCAGGAAATGGGAACTGCCTATCCTAGCTGCAGGCAGTGCAGGAAAGCCCAACATCCCAGGAGACCACTGGGGGGTGGTGTTGAGGAGACTCTCAGAGAAGGAGATCTGCATGGGCTGTGTGGTGGGGCATTGGGGAGGGAGTAATGGTAAGTAGGACATGTTTGGCTGCTGGGTGGGGGGTCAGTGGCTAAGAAGAGGCGAGGAGACATCAGGGCATAGCCACCTTCTCTCATGGTTGAGTCAAGTTTCGTTCAAAGGTTGAGGCACTGGGGTTTACCAAAGGCAAGAAGTGGTACGGGAGCCAGGGAGGGGCTGATGTGCTGAAAAGGGGGCAGGGCTGTCAACCAGAAGCTGAGGAGCTGCTTAGAATTGATGGCCTTGAGATTCAGGGGCTCACAGACTGAGCTTCCAAAGGTCCAAGAGTTACTGCTCCAGAGCGCTGGGTGTGGGAACCCTCTGCTTCTCATCTCTTCCCACTGCTCTTCCACATCCAGAGACTGTGAATCTCTGCCCTTTGGGCTCTTCATGGTCTTTCAGTCTGTGGTATTGTTTCTCGGCCATCTTCTCTAGAGTCTATCCTCGGTTGATCTCTGGAACTCTTCAGAGTTTGGGGTGTCAGAGTCTGTACCTCTTGGTGGCTCTCTGGAACTCTCAGCTTCCTCTTTGGGCTACACAGCTCTGAGCTTTGGGTGTCAGGGTCTATAGCTCTTCAGTGGCTTTCTGAAACTCTCAGCTGCCTCCTTGCTGCTGCTGCCAACCAGGCTGGGAAACTTTGTTTTTTTTTTTTTTTTTGTCTGCTTTCATGCAACCAGTTCGGCCCATTCTACTTGTGATAAAGATCTGAAGTAGGCAAAAGACCAGTCAGGAAGATGCCTTTAGAGGGGCTGGAAGGAGGTATCTATCCTTATATAGCTAGAAAGGGTATGGTAGGATTCTACCAATCACAGCACAGCTTCCTGTCCACCAATCACAAGCCTCCCATGAGCACAGTCACTTTTCTGCCAATCACAAGCAGTTTGTGATTGACAGCTCCCACAGTCACTGGGGAGGTGCCCAACTTGTTGAAGATTGCTGCTGCCAGGGGCTGAAGTGTCTGCATCTGTGAACAGGGTTGTCTGGAGGTCACCAAGGCTCCTCAGGGCTGGAGTGAGGTGTCCCAGAACTGTCTGGAGCTGGCCTGACTGGAGCAAGACCTCCTCCTGGCTCCAGCAGCAGCAGCTGTGGCTGCAGAGGTTCTTGCAGCTGGAGTGGAGCTCCCCCTGAGGACTGTGGAGTGCAATACTGACTGCCAAAGAAGGGTTTGCTTGGCTTATACACCCTTCCCCACCCCACTCCCTCACCCCACCCCTTCTTAAGGCTGCAAGGCAGAAGAGCCTATCATGTCATTCAGGGAACCCAATGACCTGCTCTGAAAAGCTTACCCTATTTAAAGAAGGAACCAACCCAGAAACACTAAAATCTGCTTACACCAAGGAATGGGAATAACATCACCAGTGTTCCCTGCTTATCCTTAGGGTCAGACAACCCTCTGACATGCCTCAGAATGAGCCCTCAAATGTGTGAAGCCCTGGCTGGGGGTTTGCCCTTGACATTGTTTGGAGGTGTGTGTGAAGGTGGCAAGCATGATTCATACTGTAGCCACTGGTCTCTAGGTCCAGAACATTCTCAGGTCCTAGCTGTCTCAGCCCTTTAAGGTACCTTTCCACTCCCCTATCTTGTGATTCTGCTGCCACTGCCCTATTGCTCACTAAAATGGGAGACTTGGGGGTAAAGCGAAGATCCCCACCTATGCTAGTCTCTTTCCAGCTGGACTGCCTTGCAGAGGTGATTTTCTCACAGAGATAGGGACAGGACAGAAGGGTCAATAGTTACAGTTGCACTAGCCTTACAGAGTCAACAGACTTCCGTTCACCACAGCAGTGTGTCTAAATATCCAGCCTCTGTGGCTGGGGCTGGAGTACTGCCAGGTACCCCATCTAAGCATGTCTTGCAATGGTAGCCCCATCTAAGGATGTCCCTGGACTCAAAGGTAGCTCCAGGATGCACCTTTGCTAGGAAGGCACCCCTCACAGGAAAGGGATGAGGCCCTTTCTCCCACACCTATGGGAAGCTGAAGCATTTTAAACATGACCTTGAGCTATAGGCCAAGTGGAGGGGTATGCTGGACACCCAAGCTTAGGACTCAGGGTTCATCCCATCCTGATCCAGTTCCTGGATTTAGGTAGCATCCACAGTGCTGGACTCCCAACCTCACCTCCCAGACTCTCCTTGCATGAGTTGAATGTCCAAGTGTTTATGGGACATCACATGAATATCAGAGGCACTGTACCTGCACCCCACCTGCAGAGCCTCAGTGAAGGGCACCCCCTCATCCTCCCTGAGTCCTATGCCTTTCTGTCACCCATCTACAAGTCCCTAGACACTCCCTCCTGGGTAGATCTGCATTGGCCCCACCATCCACCCAGTGTCACCAGAGCCCTAGTTTCACTATGGTTTTACTCCAGCCACACAATAAACCCTCCCACAAGCCCCAGATCTACAGTGTAAGTATGTCTGTGGTTCAAGTAGAATCTAGAGTCTTCTATGGCCAACCCAATTCCTCTGGGCATTGTTGCTACTCATTCATCATTTGCTTTGGACAATGGATTATTCTAGAACCATTTGCTCAAAGGACATTCATTTCTCTTCCTAAGTGGTTTCTCAGCTTTACCACAAAATGAGTTCTTCTATCACCTGTTCGTCCTTGTCGCAGTGATGCATGGCTTAGCACCCACAGATCTCCCAGGAAGTCCTGAGGTCACGTGACCTGAGCCCTCCCAATCTGCCGCCCCTCATCGACTCTGCTCGCCAAGCTCTTTTGCTCCAGATACAATTGAGAATCAGCTTTTCAATATCTATGGAAGAAAATCAAGTCTGATGGTATTTTGATTGGGGCTGCAGTGTGTCTGTCTAAGAATTTGGGGGTTGGGGAGGAATTGATGTTTTAACAGTGTTGAAAGAAATACAGGATACCAGCATATGCCTTTTCTCAGCATATGTTATAATGAGTATACAGTACACAGGCCAATTTCTGATGGCCTGCTACCAGAACCTACAAGCAAACTTGACTTTGGTACATTGAATATTTGATAACTCATGGGTTCTAGCAGCTCCTTGGTAGATTTTGTTGGATTTTCTATGTAGACGACTGTGTGGTCTGTGAATAGAGATAGTCCCTTCACTTTCCACCCGAAAGGCCCACCCTCAACCCCAGTGGTGAATGAAATATTGAATAAAGGTTTTGGGAATGGCCTCCTTGTCCAGTTCCTGCAGGGAGAGGCATTCAGTCCTTTGCCACTAGGCATACTGATGGCCAAAGGGGTTTTTGGTTTTTTTTTTTTTTTTTTAACTTGAAAAACTTCCCTTCTGCTTCTGGCTTCTCTGGGGTACACAATGTGAAAAATTTCCCAGTGCTTTCTGTGTGGCTGTTTAGCTCATAGTGCGATTTTTCCTTTTTAGTCTATAGTATAACTAACATTAGCTAATTTTTTGTCTTTATGTCTTTTAAGGTATTGGGGACTGAACACAGGTCATTTTATAATTAGGCAAGTACTCTACCATTGAGCCATATTCCCAGGCCTCCTCTAACTTTTTGTTTTGAGTCAGGCCTTCAGTCCATCACGAAGCTTGTTTTTGAACTCACTCCGTACCTCAGGCAGGTGTTGAATTTGCCATTCTCCTGGCTCAGCCTCTGGAGTAGCCGGGATGATAGACATGCCGTTAGATCAGGCTGATCTTTTAGTGTTAAACCATCTCATGCATTCCTGCACTAAATCTCTCAGTCCTGATGTGCTATGCATGTTGTGTGTTGGATTTGCTTTGGTGCAAGCAAATGCAAAGAGGCAGCTTTGTCTCTACCAAGACGGGAGGTTGTTGGTCTAGTTTCTGGGTTTGGTCAGGAGACACCAGGGTCACTCTCAGTTCCCTGGAGGCTTCTGTAAAACCTGGGCTGTTTCTTTCTTGAACTGCCTGCAAGTTCAGCAGCATCTGGGTCTGAGCTCATTCTGCACAGGTTTTTAACCACCCACAAACTTCTTTACTAGATGGAGGGCTTCGGGCCATTCAGTTCTTCTTGAGTAGACATAAGTGTTTGGGGCTTTCCAGACCTGTGATTGAATGCGTGGACACAGGCAGTGGCCAGCTCCTTGTGAGGTCTTGTGAGGGCTGAAGATCTGCAGGTCTGCAGCAATGCCTCCTCTCTAACTCTTGACATCAGTAACTGCCTGCCTTTTCCTCATGATCACACTGGCTGATGATTTATTCGTTTTATTTATTTTAAAGGGATGGTTTTTGGTTCATTCATTTCTCTACTGGGCTGTTTTACGGCTCATTGATTCATGTTCCCAACTTTTCTTCTGCTTCCTTTGAGTTTCATGTGGCCACTTTTTTCTTGTCTTTAAAAGGAATATGAGACCACTGGTTTGAGACTTTCATCTTAAATTAAAAAAAATATATCACTGCTGGAAAAATGGTACAGCAGTCAGTCTTGCAGAGGACCTGAATTCAGACCCAGCACTCACAGGGCAGCTCCAACTCCAGTTCCAGTGGACCTGATGCCCTCTTTTGGTCTCCATGGGCATTGCATGCATGTGATGCACATACATACAAAATACTTGTGAACATAAAATATAAATAAATAAATATCTTTAAAACTTTGATTATTTCTGGGGGAGGGGAACGTGTGCCATGGCATGCATTTGGAGGTTTACAGGACAACTTTTTGGAGTAGAATCCCTCTTCTACCTTTTTGTGAGTTCTGGGAATCAAGCTCAAGCCGCCAGGCTTGTACCACAAGCACCTTTACCTGCTGAGCTCTCTCCCTTGCCTGAGTCCTTTTTCTCTGACGTAGGTGCTTAGTTGAGCTCTTTGCTTCTGAGAACAGCCTCTGTGCTCTGAAAGTTTTGGTTAGGAATATTTTCATTTATGTAGGTGAAACTATTTTCTCATTTCTCCCTTTGTTTTCATCCTTGAAGATGGCTTCTTCTCACTCACTTCCTGGGCATTTGGGTTTCATAGGCTGTTCGTATTGTTGATTTCTGGTTTAATTCCATCATGTTCAGGGAGTTTTAGTGAAATGAAAAAAATGAAATGTGCCAAGCCTTGCTTTGGGTTCAGAACCTGTCCCCGTGCTTTCAACTCTGAGCAGCCAGGGGCAGGGATGGGAGAAATGGGAGAAGGGTGGGTCTGGGGAGGCCCTGGAGGACCACACACACCTCACTGAGAGCAGTGCTCTCTGGGCCCGTCACGTGATGTTGTATTTACAGAGAGGGCAGAGAGGTGTGAGGTCAAGCCCCAGCAAGGACACTGGGTGTCAGCAGTGGGGAAGCTGGAGGGGCTGAAGCGAGGAAGGGGCTCAACTGGGGTCAAAGGTGATGGGTCTTATAAAGGATGGGGAGGACTGAGGCCACCTGCCAGGGGCAGATTAGAGCTAGACATCTCTCAGCTACAGGGAGCAATCAGAAGGACCAGGCAGCTCCAGGCCCCTGCTCATAAGCAAAATGGTGGCCAGTTCCAGGGCCAATTGAGTCTCCGGTGGGTTTCCTTCTCAAGGGCAGTGACCACATAGCCTAACTGAGCCCACTGTGTTCCACTTCCAGACTGGAAGAAACGCTTCATTGGCATCCGGATGCGAACCATCACGTCAAGGTGACTGCTATGGGGGACAACCCTCTGTCCTCACACGAATTCCTTCCACATGCTGACCACTATGCCCAGCTTCTGGCAGATGATAGGGAGGGCAGACCCCCAGTCACTGCCCGGTGGATCTTTTAGCTCCTTCACAACTCTAGTCAGATGTTCCTCCTCCAGGAAGCCTCCAGAATTTGCTTCCTAGAATTCCTACAATAAATAATTAAAACTAGATGGCCTAAAACAACCAAAATATATTACTTGAGAGTTCTGGAGGCCAGAGACTGAAATCAGATGCCCACAGGCCTCATTCTCTGAGGCCCCAGGGTGCATCCTTGCTGTGCCTCCTGACCCTTTCTGGCTGAGGGCACTCCCCAGGAGGATGTCATATCCCTCATCTCTGCCCATCTCCAGATGGCCTCCTCCATCCTGTGTCTAATCCCTGAACTGCCAGTCGCTGGCTATGAGAGCTGCCCAGGCCCATGATTTCATCTCAAGATCCCCGACCATCTAGAGAGGCAAAGACATTGTTTCCAAACATGGTTATGTTCTGAGGTCCTAGTGGATACTTCTCCATCTCCACAGACCACTGGTGTAAGAGAGCCTCCCCCTGCTTGCACACCCTACTTTCCCTTTAGCACTATGGTGCCCCACCGTGTTGGAATGGCCTGTCAGGGGTCCCTCCCTCCCTGCCTGCCACCTTGACGACTGTGAGTTCCAGGGAGATATCTGTGTTCCCACTGACCTCTTGGCTCTGGCCCTGGTAGAGGTTCAGAACAGGGGACTGCCCGGGAATACAGGGTGGAAGTGATAAAGAAGCGGGGTGGGGGGGGAGAGAGGCAGGGAAAGTGCAGCCCAAGGTTGTGAAGCTCCAGGATAACTCAGGGATGTTCACCAACCATCCCTAACTCACTCTTCCTGCTTCAGTAACTGTCAATCCAGGGAGCAAATTAAACAATCTATAGTTAAGACCCATACACCAACTCACCTTTCAATCACGTGCTTCCCACTCATCCATCCACCTACCATCTGTCCAGTCTCCTCAGGCCATCCCATGACTGAACCCAGTGCCTTCTGTCCATCCTCCCACTCATCTGTCCCCCATCTGCCACCCTTTATAACCTGTCCTTCCACATAGCTGTCCCCTCTCCACTCTTGTAGGCAGTTGGGTCCACTAAGCAAACTCATCTCATAGGGCTCAGGGTGCTTTGAGAGCCTACAGGAGGTTGTCTGTCTAGCTTGGGTACTGGAGGCAGAGTGGCTGACACAGATCTAACTGCCTTTCCAGTTTGGTGGAGGAACTGAAGGCCGCCAACCCAGACTTTCCAGAGGTCAGCAGTGGGATATACGTGCAAGAGGTCGTTCCCAACTCACCTTCTCAGAGGTACGCCCCGCCAGAAGAGGCAGCGCTGCTGACAGACAGACATGGGGGGAGGTGTGTGCTGGGGCCTGGGCTGGGCCTCCTCACTGACCTTATGTGACCCCCAAGCCTCCTGGCAAGGAGTTGTGGAGTCTGGCCTCTCCTCCAAGCCACGGGAGAGATGAGGTGTCCCTGAGAGCACTGGCCACGCCTGTCCTTGGCACAGGGGGATCTTTCCTTTGAGAAGCAGAGGCCGAAGTGTCTCTGCAGGGGCCAAGACAGGGACTCCAAGTCTCCCTCTATCCAGAAAGAACTGGGGCCTCAGTTTTCTTATCTGTAGAAAGGACATGGTTCTGTTGACTCCCCTTACCAGAGACTTTGTTATGGTGAAATGAGATAAAGGCTTTGTTTGTTTATCAAGACATCAAGAACTACAGAAATGTTAAGTACAGACCTGGTATGGTGGCACAAGTCTGTGCCCTCAGTATTTGGGAGCTATAATCAGAAGGACTCGGAATTCAAGGCCAATCTCAGCTAGACAGGGATCTAGTCTAAGCCATATGAGAACCTGTTTCAAAAACAACAAAACCAAACAAACAAAGCAATGTTAAGTATTGGGACAGCACGAGTTGAGGCCATGTATCCCATGTGACTCACACCCCAGAACCGTGGCCCCTACCTCATCCATACTACAATGGATAGGTCACATCAGTGATTTTGAACTGTGGTTCTGGAAACTGGAGGGCCCCCATTGGTATGTAGGCTGCTCTGGGGAGGTGGGCTGGCCTGCTCCTCCTTCTGCAGTTTAAACATCCCTGGCCTCCATGTGCCACTGGCGCTCCATTGATGTTCTCTTTCAAAATTATTTTTGTTAAACTGCTGCTGCTCAGCTCAGTGAGCCCAGCCTGAGCCCTGAGAGTATGTACATCCAGACAGTCTTTCTCTTGCTTGCAGAGGAGGCATCCAAGATGGCGACATCATCGTGAAAGTCAATGGACGTCCCCTGGTAGATTCCAGTGAGCTGCAGGAGGCAGTCCTGAATGAGTCCCCACTCCTGTTGGAGGTGCGGCGGGGGAACGATGACCTCCTTTTCAGTATTACACCTGAGGTGGTGATGTGAGGCTACTTTCCTTGCCAAAGCCCACAAAAGGTGGGGGTCCCAACCTTCATGAGATCAGAACAAAGGACTACTGTGGTCCTCAGCAGGACCAGCAGTCTCCTCTGAGTCCAGGGCTGAGTCTGAGGCTGGGCCTAACCAGGGGTATGGATCTCAGCCTTGACCTGGAATTCCAGTTCCAGGAGAGGAAGCACAGTGTCCCCTGGACCAGATGCCCCTGATGTTACCTTCTGAGTTCTCTGGACCTAGAGGCTCCTGGAAACTCCCCTGGAAGTCTGCCCTTCCTCCACCTTCCTGCCTCTGCCCTCAGGAAGGCCTACCCTGGTCCTCTTCCACCTCCTCTCCCTGGTATCCCTACTGCCTAGACCTCTCCTCGTGTCACAGGTACTTTCCTGACCTCACCAGGCTTACAACTGCCTCAGTACCCCCTCATGGTAAGACAGGGGCTGCTTGCCCTGCCACGTGGCATTCCTGGAGGGCAAGCCCTGCAACTGCCCCCTGGAGAAGCCAGGGCCCTGACCTGGAGTAGATAAACATCCCTCACTGCTGAGCTGAGCCCTGTGCTGGTCCAGGCGGGCAGGAAGCAGAGTGTCATGATCACACGAGACCACATGGTGGCCAGAGAGGGAGCTGGCATCTGCCTGAGGTGCAAGGACTGAGCCACTTCACCTCTGAACTCAGTTCTGGGTGCAGCAGCCAGCAGGTTTCCAAGAGCATTTCATTCTCCCTAGTGTTTCAAGTGTATTTGTGAGCTTTGCTGTAAAATTACTCCCACTCCCCATGTTGCTTGTACTGTATGTTTCTCTACTGTATGGAATTAAAGTTTACAAGCACGTAGCTATCAGCCAGAGAGGTGTTTCTCCTGCACCAGCTAGAGTCTTCCCTGGGGTTTCCACATCTAGTACATTGCTGGTGCCAGTCTGAGACCTGAAAGTGGCTTTTCCAGGTTTATACAGCGTCAAATGTGAGTGGCACGGAGCACATTAGATTCCAGGGCTGCCTGCTGCTGTGGCCAATCCTATGGCAGACCTCTGGGGACAGTTCCTTTACATCCAAGTGGAGGTCTTAACTCTCCCTCCTGACACTACCCAACTACTTTCTACTATGGGGAACAAGGTCATTCTTGTAAAGTAGTTAGAAGGACATGTGGCCCTCATTGAGTTCCAAAGCTCTTACATGCATATCTGGCCCTGTGGCTGAGCTCTGTCTCTGCTCCCCCCCCCACCCCGCTTGTGTGTGTGTGTGTGTGTGTGTGTGTGTTTTCACAAACACTGCCCACAGCCCACAGTAGCTGGAAGCAGGAAACAGTCTGAACTTTACAAGAGGAAATTCTCAGAAGGGCTTGGGGGGGTGGTGGTGGGGATGCTTAGGGCTGGTGACACATGATCATGTTACTCTGTACCATAAAGTTCAGAAGATCTGGGACCTTCTAGCTTAACCTGGACACAGGGGCAGGGTCTGCACAGCTGTATGACCGGGCTGCTTCTGCAGCATAAACTGCAGGCATTTTGAGCAAACCACTCCAGGGCTCCTGTTCCCCAGCCTCAAACACCCATCAGTGTCTTGTACTGGAGCCCCCTGGAGACAGGTCTCCTAAGTTTTGGCAGCTGTGGAGGTGGTTGGGTGTGGGTCAACTAGAAGGGAAGATGCATGTATGCTTCAGTGCCCAGGCAGAAAGGGCTAGAAAGCATCAATAAGTAGCTTGGTAAGGAAGGTGCCTGCTAATCCACTTGATGCTCTCTCAGCTTTGAGCTGCAGGCACAGATTACCACTGCATGACTATACCAACATTCTCCAACCCCTTGCCACATCCTGTTTTAGCCACCCATCGACTACCTGCTTTCGGTCCACCTCTTGTCCCCATACACTCATCACTAGCATCTTCTGAGAGATCAGACCTGGCTTCAGAGCCCGGTACAGTCTGTGTAGTGTCTGCCCCTCCCAGCCTGCCTGCCTCTCAGTTCCCACCTGACTGGACCAAAGTAGTAGACCCTGCTCGCTTCTATAGAGACCCTGACACAAAGACACCACAGGTCACCATAAACATTTCAGACTCAGGTTTGTGTTCTCCTGCTCATAGCACATGTTAGTGCCAGAAGGCACCATGTGAAATGTGGTGGACACAAGTTTGACTGACTCAATGGCCATCTCCATCCTGTACCGAGGCAGGCTTCAGCACCCCAGTTAAGTTTTCCTCCCTAGCCCCCTGCACACCCCATGGCAGTTGAGATACAGATATTCACAGACCCCTGCTCTCTCAGCCACCAATTCATCCAGCTGTGCTGTCCTGGGTCTGTCTGGATCCCTGCTGGCTCTAGCATTGGGATCCTGCAAGTCCCCTTGGGCTTCCCCACCAACTTGACCCAGTACAGGGTGGTGTGGTTACCTCAGTTTTCTCAGCTGTAAAATGAAGTCAATACTATTTTCCTGATGTTTGGGGTACCTGGCCTCCAAAGTGCCCCCCCAACTGTCTTCTCTCTTTCTTTTTCTACCCCATCACTATCTTCTCTGGCCTCTGGTTGACTTTACATGAAATAGGATGCTGAAGGTGGAGACTCTTAGCTCAGAGGGCCTGACTGTCTGGGTTCTGACCCATCAGCCTTCAGCTCTGAGCTATAGTACTCAGAGAGGCCATGGTCAAACAACTCACACCCCCAGAGATGACCTGGGGCTCTTAGAGAGGGCTTACCATATGCCAGGGCCCAGCCCACACACACCAGGGCCCTGTGTGAGTATTCACAGCAGTCCCCATCCTCTCCCAGCCTTGGGAGAGTGGTCCCTTACCACTCCCAGCCAAGTGGACTGTCCCTCAGCTGCTCAGCCAGCTGCATTCTGTGAAAAACAACTTTTTCAGAGTCTCAGCCAGCTGCCGCCAGTGCATTGTGCAACTCCTTGAGTTCCCACGAAGCCCCAACAGCTAAGTTCCTACCCACCCTCCACAGTGTGTCTCATGAGGCTATAAGCAGGGGTGTTCACAAGGCCATTCCATTCCAACTCGGAACCCTACCCACAAATAGACTCTAACTGGCACAGGGCCCTGGTTTCCAATACCCTGCTGGATATGGAGGAAACGGAGGCCCTGAGAGGAAAAGGAGTGTTCGAGGCCCTACATGAACTGGTACCAGGCTGACCACCAGGTGACCTGGCCAGGCGCTGCCCATCCCTCAGACAGCCACAGCATTAAGGTTATAGAACAAATTGTTCCTCAGTAAGAAGCACAGGGTGGTCTTGTACCAGCAGTTGACTCTCAGGACTCATCATACCCTCCCTGTCACAGGGGTGACCAAAGATGAAAATTCTGATTTAAGATCCAGCTGAATGGGGTAAGGGCCTTGGGCTGTGTCACCACCACCACCACCTGGGCAGTACACAGTTGCCACCTAGTCACCGGCTCTCTGCTTGCCTACTGTCACCCCTCATTTCTCACACAGTTCCAGGGCTCTTGGTCTTCAGGCCTTCTGGGATCCAGCTGTTGCTCTTCTCTAGTCCTGGCTTTTGTCCAGTGATTCTCTTGACTGGAACCTTCTCCCAGGCCCCTGGGAGTGGGACAAAGACATTCAGTGACAATCCTCTCGTCTATCCTCCAGTGTGGCCACATTGAATAAATCTCTCTTTTCCTGGTTTCCACTATTACTTTGACTCTATGAGTTGGCTTATTGGTGATGGGGGCACAGACTGTGACCCCAAGTTCAGTAGCACCAACACTGATACAGTTGTGAAGACAGCAATTTCAACCTCTGGAGGGGCCCAGGATGTCAGAACACCTGTACCTTTGTCTGACATGCAGGGGATGCAGATTTTGCTCAACAAACCCAGTGTTTCTCTTGAACTGCATGAGCCTGTTTTCAAGGAGCCATCAGTGGCTTTCATATTTCTTTTTTTTTTTTTTGGTTTTTCGAGACAAGGTTTCTCTGTGTAGCCCTGGCTGTCCTGGACTCACTTTATAGACCAGGCTGGCCTCGAACTCACAAAGATCCGCCTGCCTCTGCCTCCCAAGTGCTGGGATTAAAGGCGTGCGCCACCACCGCCCGGCAATATT
Organism: Lophiomys imhausi; assembly: GCA_907164525.1. NCBI lineage: Eukaryota > Metazoa > Chordata > Mammalia > Rodentia > Muridae > Lophiomys > Lophiomys imhausi. The sequence goes on along the minus strand of CAJQZJ010031795.1, from coordinate 5,948,122 downwards.
TCTTTAGAGGTTAATTTAAAAGGGGGAGAAAGATGTGCGCTGGCAAGGTAGTTCAGCAGGTAAAAGCATTCGCCACTTCATAACTGAAGTTTAATCCCTGGGACCTATGTGGTGGAAAGGGAGAACTGAGTCCTACAAACTGTCTCTGGCCTCCAATAACTGTCATGGCGCATGTGCTCAGCATCTCACACACACATACACACACACACAGGGGTGCATGCATACACACACACACACACACACACACACACACACACACACACACACAGGGGTGCATGCATACATGGCTCCTTGATCAGATGAAATCAAGTTGTGTATGGATTTGGCTTGAGGACTGTGGTTTACATATCTGTCCTAAGAAAGTAGGTTGGGGACCATCTAAGGAAGGGTTCTTGTGCAGATCAGACCCTAACGACAGGCACCATGACAGAGAAAATGTCTGAGCATTCTCAGAATCCCTGTTTGAATGAAAATGACTCATTTATTTGAATGTTTGGTCTCCAAAGGTGGAACTGTTTGGGAAGGACTGAGAGATATGGGAGCATGTCACTGGGGGTGGGCTTTAAGGTTTTAAAAGCCCAGGATATCCCAATTAGCTCTCTGTAACAAGGCAGCTTTTACTTATTTTTGTATTATATTAATTATATATTCTAATTTAATTTACTGTACTTAATTTATTGTGCTTAATACCTCTACCTCCCTCCGCCCCCCCAACCCTAGGTGGGAGAGAAAGAAGGTTAGAGGGAGAAGGTACATAGGTCTCTTTGAGCTACTTCCTGTTGATTAGGGTGGTTGGATTCTTTGGGGGTAATACCAGTCTCATTAGAAGTTCAGCAAACCAGTGAACCAGGAGACCAGCAAACCAGGAGACAACAGCAGGAAGAACAAGTAGCAGTTTGGGGGAGCATCAGCAGCTGGGAGAGCAGCAACCGCTTTCTACCTTGTAGCCCTTTCTCTTCTTTGTAGAGCCTCTTTACTCTTACTTCTTTGTAGAGCTCCTTCTCTCTTTTCTCTTTGTAGCCCCCTTCTCCTTGGGACTCTGGCTTTTTTTCCTCCTTTATGGAGTTCCCTTTTCCTCAGGGCTCTCTCCTTTGTAGAGCTCCCTTCTCCTTGGGGGTCTATCTTTTCCCTCCTTTGTAGAGCCCCCTTCTCCTCAGGGCTCTAGCTTTTTTTCCTCCTTTGTAGAGCCTCTTTACTTGTCTTTATAAAGCCCATTCTCTTTTTAATTCTTTGTAGAGCTTACTTCTTTGTGGAGCTCCTTCTCTCTTTTCACTTTGTAGCACCCTTCTCCTCGGGGGGGTCTGGCTTTTTATTTCCCTCCTTTGTAGAGCCTCCTCCTCAGGGCTGGGGCTTTTTATTTCTCTCTCCCACGTCCTCAGAGTTAAACTTGCTCAGCTGGTTAAGCCACACCCTTGCTAGCTCACGAGACCATTAATACTTTATAACTGTGTCATAAGCAGCCCACCTGGGATTAAACAAAATCCAATTTTGTTTAAACAAAATCACAATTGGTTTTAATAAACTCCTACCACAGTTCTCTTTCTGCCTCACCCTTGCTAGCTCACGAGACCGTTAATACTTTATAACTGTGTCATAAGCAGTCCACCTGGGATTAAACAAAATCCAATTTTGTTTAAACAAAATCACAATTGGTTTTAATAAACTCCTACCACAGTTCTCTTTCTGCCTCTTCCTTCTGGATAAGAATGTAAGCTCTTGGATACTGATCCAGCACCATGCCTGCTTGCCATGTTCCCCACTGATGGTCACAGACTCTGGCACTTCATAATTGTAAGCCCCAACAAACTCTTCTATAAGTTTCCTTGGTCCTGGTCACCACAGCAATAGAAAAGTAACTAAGGCATGCACGTGCACACACACACACCATGCACAGACACACACAGCTGTGCACACACACCTGCCTATGCTATGTCCCTCAACATACCACATGTTTGGAGTCACACACTGTGCAGAGCTGGGGGTACTAGAGACATTGGCCACGCAGGTGCTTAGAGACATCTGTTGAGTTGCTGGACATCGACCATGAGTGAACTATTCTTGAATTTTCTCCATAGCAGCTGACAGACTCCCTGATAGAGTCACAAAAAACCCTACCAGGATACAGCACAGGCAGCCATGGCAGATGGCTAGAAAAACCAAAGTTGGCCAGGCACACAATGTGTTGTTCACCCTGTCATGGTTTGATTGTGAAATGTCCCCCCAACCCCTGGGTGTGCTTGTGTTTTGAATGCTGGGTGGTGTCTTGCTGGAGAAAGTAGGTTGCAGGGCCAGGTCCTTAGAGGCACTCTTGGCCCCCCCCCCCCTCTGGGCACGCCCCCCCCCCCATGTCTCTCTCTGTGTGTGTCTCTCTCTTTTATTTCCCTCTTCTTCTCCCCACTCCTTCCTTCTCCCTGCCAAGAGGTGACCACATACTCCTAGCAAGTACTTTGGTATGTCACTGAACATTGCCTTTAAAACGGTAAGCATAAGACATCTGATGTTATGTGTTTTTTACCACAGTTTTAAGAAGGAAAAGAAGCCACTCCTGGTACACTGGCCCAGCCTTTATGCAGACAACATGAGGGAGGGGGGGTGTGCAGCCAAGTTGCAATGTCCACATAAGCAAGAACTAGAGTAGCCCTGCATGTGCTCAGGCTTTGAGAGGCCTGGTCTTCAGTCTGGACTCATGGTAAGGGGTAGGGTACATACAGCTTGCATCTTGACTGTGTGTGAAGACCAAGCCTCCAGGTCTGAGAATTTCCCATGGCAACATGCCTATAGCCCCACAGCATGAGTGTCTAGGTCACTCTGACCCTGGAATCCATGACTTACTTCCACCTTGCATGGCCCATCCCGCCTTTGGGCTTTAGAATGAAAAGCCACACTCATCCCTGCTTTTTCCCAGCCTGTACACCAAGTCTGTCCTGAGGGTGTTGTTGGGACTAGACACAAGGGATAGCAGAGAGGATCACCCACCATCTTTGGCTGCAAGGACTCTGTCTGGTGGGGGTGTTGTCTCATTGTGACCTCTGCTCCAACAGAGGAAGTTGCCTAATCCAGCCAGGCAAATAGGATGCTCTGTCTGCAGAGTGGCGTGTAAACTGGCCTTTGGATGAATGGAACGGGGGTGGGGGGGGAGGAGTGGGCAGACTTGGAACTGCATTGGTCTTTTCATTGCTGTGAAACGTTGCTGTTGTGATGCAAACAACTTCGGGGAAGGGAGGGTTTGTTTGGGCTCATGGCTTTGGAGATTCCAGCCCATGTCAATAGGCCCTTTGCATTGGGCCTGTGGTGGCACTGGTCAGAACCTCAGCAGTGCGTGCTGGAAGAGGTTGCTTACATCATGGTGGCCAGGAAGCGGGGTAGGGAGGCTGGAATTTCAATTTCCTCTTCAAGGGCACACCTCCAATGACCTAGTTTTCTCTCTCTAAGCTCCAATTCCTGAAGGTTCTACCATCTCCCAGTAGCACCATGACCTGGGAACCATGAGCCTTTGAGGGAACATTTAAGATCCAAACCATAACAGATTAAATTCAAATCATAGACAAATTGCTTTCTCTGATATTTAACTTACACATCTATGAGATGGGCAGTGATACAGAGGGAAAGGGGATGTACATAAATCTCACCTGTGGGGACAGGTGCTCAGTCACTGAAAGCTTTTAGAACTGTCATGCTAAGATGTCCAAAGGTCCTGCAAGGTAATGGCTGATGGCTGCTAACTTAGTTATGAATCAGCACCGAAGCATGTGACACAAACTCACTTCAGCAAGCAGGACCCACCCACCCCCATCCCTACCCCACTGATACCCCACCCCTGGCTTCTCTGCCCACTCCCCTGGCACCATGGTCACCCTGGTGGAAAGTGGCCATTTCACAAGATGAATGGCCACACTGTTTATGTGCATTTTGATACTGGATGTGGAGGAGGCCTTGATACTTCTGGGTCACCCAAGGGCTGGGCTGTGATCTGGCCTCCGGTCACTGGAAGTCAAGGCTTTTGCCAGATGTCCTTGTCACCACAACACAGACCCGCTTTGTCTGTTGGTGTCACAGAGAGGCTTGCTTGTGGGTGGGATCCAAGCTCGCCATGGTCTTGACAATGTGTTTGCTTTCGTTGCTGAAACTGATCTAAAAATAGACTTGTGTGAGGCAGCTGCCGAGGCCACAGTCCTGCCTAACCAGCGGTGGGTCTGGAAGCTTGGAGAGCCTGGATGAGGGCTGGAGCCCAGCAGGTGTGTGCACAACCCTGCCTGTTGCCTTCCACATGACCAGGCTCTGAATGGAGATCTCTTCTCCCCAGGCCTAGATGTCACCTCCTCTAACAGTCCTTCCTTGACCCCTTTTCTGGAGCCTGTCCCTCCCTGATCACGCAGTCACACGCACACCCAGTTGGTCCAAGCTTGCCCGACTCAGCTTCGCATCCTCAGCTCTTGGCCCGTGTCTTCATGAAAGCTCTCAATCTGAACCTACCTGAGTCCTGCCTGGTCTCCACTGCTCTCAGGCCAGATATTCATTCTCTCTAGGTCTAGCTTTAGGGCTGGAAAGCAGATAGCAATCTCCCACACATGGGAGTGAGAGTGAGGTTATACAGTGTCCAATTCCTTCTCCCTCTGAACCCCAACTCTCACATGAGTTGTTCTCTACTTGGAATCTCTTGGATATGAGCTCAGGGAGCCATAAAAGTACACCCCTTAGAGGTTTTTCTAAAGATTAAATGGGCTAATTCAGGTGAAATTAAACTAACCAGCCTGGTTCTTGGTGTTCCCAAATGTTAACAACTATCATTACCACCAGAACGGTTATCATCACCATCATTACCATCATTGTTACCTCCATATTCTTACCATCACCATCACCATCACCACCATCACTACCAGCATCACTACCATGACTGTCATCAGCACCATTAGTGGCGGCAGCACCACCAGGTACCAGGAACAGACACACCCTTCAAAGCCAAGCTCCCATAGACCCACTTCATCCAACCATCCCCACCTCCTCAGGGCTTAGACCGTGACAACACTGAGGATCAGCATCCTCATTATCCAACTGCCTTTCAGTAGCACCACCAAGTGTCCAAGCCCTCGGCCCATGAGACTTGTTGGGATATTCATAATGAAACTACTACAGCAGCATTTCAGAAAATGGCCTAAAGGACCTCAGCACTTCACAGCAGGTTGCAATCCTACAGGAGGATCACCTTATCCACTTGTCCCCTCAGCCTTCTACTCACAGGGCACAATGTGTCCCTCATCCTGTCTTGTAGCAATTTTCTCTCCAGTGTGGCTTGGGGCCCAGTGTGGGCAGCCACAAATGCCTTTCCTGGCTCCAGTGGGTCCAGGTGTCTGTAAGAACACAGGGCAGCTGGGTGTGGGGGCACACACATGTGATCCCAGCACTTGGGAGGCAGAGGCAGGTGGATCTCTGTGAGTTCAAGGCCAGCCTGGTCTACAAAGCGAGTCCAGGACAGCCAGGGCTCTGTTACACAGAGAAACCCTGTCTCGAAAAACAAAAAGCAAAAAAACAAAACAAAACAAAACAAAACAAAAAAAAAACCAAGCAAACAAAAGAATACAGGGCTACCCATGTCATCCTATGTACTGCATTGTGATGAACCCTGGGTGCATAGCACCAGGGTCTAAGGCTTGGAGATGTCATACTAACCTGTGATTGGGTCCTTAAGTGGTAGCCATGGGAAACAAGTCACCCAGATTACTTATTCTGAGATGCTAGTGAGTGGCCTGGACCTGGCTGTGGAACTGGGTGGCCTCTTACTGGGCCTCTAGGGTGACAGTCATGATAGCTGCCCTGATGCTTTGAAGGCTGTTCTCTAGGGAGACCCATAAAGCTCCTCTGAGAAAAGTAGCCTTGTAGGGGTTTCTGAGAATGTCTCATATGCTCGGTAGGTCAGAGAGGAGTTCCCATTCAGCCTAAGCCCCTTTTGTGTACAGTTTACTGCCCTAGAGGAATCATACTATCTCAGCTGGTTGTCCTTTTCTTTTCTTTCTTTCTTTCTTTTCCTTTTTTTTTTTTTGACAGTATCTTACTGTGTAGCCCTAGCTGTTTTGAACCTCACTGTGAAGACTATCTTAGCCTGGAACTCCCAAAGACCCACCTGCTTCTGTCTCCCAAGTGCTGGGATTGAAGGTATGTGATTCCTCTTATGTCTTTAAAACAGAAATAGTTAAGTTCAAGTGGAGCTGCTACAAGAGAGGACATTCAGGATAGTTCCTGCCAGACACAGGTTGTGTGTACCTTTGCAAGGCCATGCTCCTCTACATTCAATGGGCAGCTTGGAATTGGCAGTAGCAGGAACATTTACACCAAGGAAATGGACAGAGGCATCTGTTAAATTGAACTCTGCCCATTTGCCCATCCTGTTGCCATTGGTCTCCACTGACCTAAGATGGGAACATCTTCCTCTTATCTTCATCAGGTGCAAATACCCTAAGGAGCCAGACAATCAGATTGGACCAGCAGGGACTCCAAAGAAGGAAGTAGCTACCATGTTTCTATACCTGAGCCTCAGTTTCCCCATCTGTAAGATGAAAGGCATAAAGCAGGTCTCACTTTCAGACTTGGAAAATAAAGTGTTCCAGTCCTGAGCCTTATCGGTCTACAGTGGCGAGTCAGGGCCCTGAAGGGATACCTTGTCTGTCACAGGCTAGCTGTGGGCACATGGGACACTCCCTCCATGCTGAGAGTGTCCCATTTGCCTTGTAAAAGTTTTCAGCAACTGTTCCTTTGGGTTTAGCAATCCTGTTTCTTGAACATGTCCTAAGACATGTTCGGCAGGAGCCCCCGTGCCCACAGATGCTAACCAGGCCCCTGTCCAGCTGGGCTCAGGTTCTGTAGAGGGGGGGTGACTGTAGGTAAGCTGGTCATCCCTTCTGGCTCCTGCTTGGGGAGTCACACCCTACCCATGCTGTCCCTGCAGACACCTTGCTGGAGCAGGCTGTATCCACTGTGGAGCACGGACAGGCACCTGGCCCCTCTGTGCTCTGTAAGGACCACCCTGAGGCCCCATAAGAGGCGAGGAGTGGTTCTGAGACTGCACCTGGTGTGGCAGCTGCCTGGTCCTCTCCTCCCACCTGGGTAATGAAACACTTAGCTGCCAACCAGTTGTGCCCAAACATCCCCACTCAAGCATGATGGCTATGTTTACCTTGGCAGTGGAGGCCAAGGCTAAAACACACGAGACACCTCTGAGACCTTCTGGCTACTTCCTTTAACATGGTGACCTAACGCTCTTTGCTTTGGGACACCAGTTCTGGGCACAAGGAACCCAGCTAACCACCATTACCATGGCAATGTGTTGACCACTCACATGTGGAAGGCATTGTCCTACTGAACGCTGATGTCCATGATATCATCAAATCCTCAAGTGACCCTGGAACCATATTTGTCTTCTACTTTTACAAAGGAGGAGACACACTCAGGCAAAGTGACTTTCCTGTGTGTACAGCAAGGAAGATGGCAGAGCTGAAATGCGAGCCTCTGGTCTATAGCATTCCGAAGCTGGAGCTGTATTGGCCACACCTGTCCTCAGCCCTGGCCGTCCAGGGAGGCCTCCCTCTACAGCTGGAGCTCCTGGGCCCTTGCCAGCTTCAGGCTGGCTTTGCATTAGGGATGACCAGATGGAGACGACAACAAACTTGTGTTGAATAAGTACGCGCATGCTTTTGCCACCTCCAGGACTGGGAGGAGCTGGCACCAGTCTCCCTGACACAGACTCTTTTCCAATCTTCCCCAAGTGTCTTCTCTGCCCAAAGAGAAAAAGTTAGATGGCCTCACATGCCTATCCACTCCCAGGCTCCTTGGCATAGGCCATTCAACAAATGCTGCTTTTCTATAGGGTGTTGGGTAGAGCTCAGTGTTCCCGAGGGGGGCCCAGGACACTGGGGCAAGACTTAGGTTGCTGTGTCCCCCTGCAGGGTGAGCTCACCTGTATACAGTTCTTTCCATCCAGCTGTGGACACAGGACCAGCCTGGGGTATGTCCTGTGATAGGGAGGTAGTGTCCATGGTGGCTTTCTGCTACAGGTGGACAACGCTGTGTGGGTGGCACCAGCTTCCTTGCATCTCAGTGTGGCCAATAGAGGCATGCCCCACAGAGTGTCCAGAGAGACTAGGGTACAGTGTGTGTGACTGGGCCTTTTTTACTCCCTGTGTCCCTTCTCTCCCCAACCAGTGATTTCTGATATCTTGTCCCTGGTCAGCTTTTGAGGAGTCTACTCTAAGCCCATCCATCCCAGAACCAGAAAACAACATAAAAGCCAACTGGCCTCATGTCCAGCCCACTCCCCTTCTGTTACAGGCTTTCCTTACAGGGAAAAAGAACCCAGGGACTCGGGTTGGGACAGGTGGAAGGTTTGTGAGGGAGCTAGCTTTGTGGGCTTGGTAAATCAGAGGTGGCTTCCCAGGGTAAGTGGCACTGGAGAGCCAGGAGCTGACAGCTGAGCGGAGCATAAGAGGAGCCCCTGCCCACCCTGGGCCCCTTTGGGTCTCCCTGCTGCAGGCTCTGCAGACAGGGGCATGCCTCCGAGACACTGCAGTCGAATTTCTTAACAATCTCTGTTCCGTCATTTATCTTATAAGCATTTTAAAATAAAGGACCCCAGCTGGAGAAATGATCCCCCCAGCCCATCTAGGCCATGGAAAATGGGAAGCTGCCAGGCTCTCCATCTCCACAGATGAGAATCACAGAGGGGCCTGGACCCCAGGCCACCTCCCTGTCAGAACTCTGGACAGGAGGGGCTGCCAGACTCCAGGAAGGAGGCTTGTGGCAGCCGCCTCAGTGATACTCCTGGGCCCCATCCAGGCCTCTTTGAAAAGACGCAGCTGCTAAACTCATCCGCCTGGACCCTCTTGGGCCTCTTTCTGCATTTTTTCCCCCTTAAAAGACATTTACTGCTCTTCTCAATGTTAAAAGTAACACATGTTCACAGAATAAACGTCATATAAGCACAGAGGGGGAAAAAATTAGGATTGTACCCAATGGCACAAGTGGCAGGACGTGCTGTCACATGGTGAGCACAGCCATCTAAGTGCAAGAGTTGTTTGAGACAGCCACGTAATAACTTGATGGGGTTTCGACTAGGTTGGCCTTGTGTCTACAGGTGAAGATGACTGAGTTGATGTTCTGACAACACTACGTCTTTCTGTCCATGAACATGGGCTACTTCTTCCTTTCCACAGCATCTTGATTTCTCAATGTTTTGTCTACAACTGTGTCTTGTTGCACTGAGAATATTATCTAGGCAGGCTGCACCTGCCTTCTGTCATGACACTATGTGACATTCGGTCTTTCCCTAAATGTGGTTAGCTATGCCCAAATTCCCATTACATGCAGATATCACAGCAACACAAGTTATTGTGAATAATGGGAACAGTGAAGGCATGCCCATCTTGTTCCCTGAAACTTCAAAACTGGGAGTGAAAACGGGGCCAGTAAGGTGGCTCAAGGGTTAAAAGGGCTTGGTGTCCAGCCTGACCACCTGAATTTGATTCCCCAGGTCCACACTGTGGAATAGAACTGACTACTGCAAGCTGTCATGTGACCTCCATACATGTGCTTTGGGCTACATGCACACACACACAAATAAAATGTAGTTTTGTTTTAAGCTCAGAAAATGGCTAGTGAATGCTCACCAGCTACCACCGCACATGTGCTTGGCTCTGACTCACTGTCATGGCTCAGACCTCCGGGTGCTAAGGAACTTACTTGAGTCTCAGGGGTCAGCTAAATGCATGAGGGCAGCACCCCGCCCCGCCTCATCCCTATGCAACACCAGCCTGAGGGCACACAGCCGCTTCCTCTTGGGCAGGTCTGTTTTATGATCATGGCTCACAGTGGTTTCCTTGGGGCTTTTTTGCTTTATTCCCCTTATTGGCAACCTCAGAGGTCTGTTGGTAGATGCCCTGAGATCATCCTTGTTTGCTGATGTGATGGCTGTTCTTGTTGGTTGTCAACTTGACTACATCTGGAATTAAAACCCCAAGTGACTGGGCATACCTATGAGGGACTTTTCTTCTCTTTTCTTTTCCTTTCATTTATTTTTTTTTTTTTGAGACAGGGTTTCTTTGTGCAGCTCTAGCTGTCCTGGAACTTGCTCTGTAGACCAGGCTGGCCTCTAACTCACAGAGATCCACCTGACTCTGTCTCCCAAATACAGGGATTAAAGGCATGTGCCACCATTGCCCAGCTTGGGAAGACCCACTTTTAATCCAGATCTTTTGAAATGGGAAGATTCTCCTTCTGCTGGTAGCCTATATAAAGGGCATGGAAGAAGGAAACTACCTCTCTCTCATTTCCTGCTTGCCCTCACCCTTACTAGCAAGTCCATTCCCTCACTGGTTTTGGAGCCTACTTCTTTGGGATACCAGTGTATACTGAAGACCAACTGAAACATCCAGCCCCATAGACTGAACAACTGTTGAATTCTTGGACTTTCTGTGAACAGCCAGCCATTGTTGGATTAGCTGGACTGCAGCCTGTAAGTTGTTCTAATAAACACCCTTTCTATTGACATAGAGGAAGATTCATTCTATAAGTTCTGTTACTCTAGAGAACCCTGACTAACACAGCCATGATTATTTTAGTAAGATGTTGCTGACTGTGGTACACTCAGAGATGGCCACTGATCCCCGAGTGCTGCTCAGCAAATGCTTGACACATGTGCCATGAACCACAGCCAATCACAAAAGGGGAAGATGGAAAGACAAGTCAATGCCCAAGGACCTCCATCAAGATTCCTCACAGCCGCAATGTGCCCCAGGGAGAGCTTGGAGATTTCCAGAGACATGGCTAGTTATTAGTCGTCAGGCAATGTTGTTGGCATCCCATGAGAAGAGACAAGGTCAACATCCTGCAGTTCACAGGGTGGCCCTTCCCCGGGCTGGGCAGCCAGTTGTTCAGGCAGCTTGGGTCCAGTTGAACCCATGAATCTCCAGACACTCTGGATCTCCTGGTCCTAGCCAGCCCACACTTTCTTTCTTTTTATGGTGGGGTCTAAATGAACAAGATGGTGTGGTGTGAGGGATGATCTGGGAAGTGGAGACCTGCCTGGAAATTGAGGTCTACTAAGCAAGAACTCAGGTTTCCCACCTCCAAAGCCAAAGACTGCTGGTCACTAGTCTGCACTGAACCGGTGCTCCTGTGAGAGAGGAAAGCCTTGTGACAAGACCTCTGAGGCTAGTGGTTTCCAGGCAGTTTGTAGCCAGGAGGTGGCAGATGTAGATGTCCCTGGGTGGGGGCACAATAGAGGGCAGGGATGGATTTCCTGGAATCCTAGAATCTAGGGCCATGGAGGCCTTAGAATTTCAAAATGAAGAATTTCTACCTGGGACTGTCCTCCTGCAGCCCTGAGGTGTGGATTCCTAGATCCACTGGATAAGGAAACTGAGGCCCAAGAGATGAATGTACTCAGTCTCAGGCTGCAGAATGGAGCCGGATCAGGCCATGTTCCAGGGAGAGTCAGATCATGTTCTTCTGCTTCCAATCACACCCCCCCTCTTTTGTGACCACAGAGGGTCCCATGATCTCCCAAAGACCCACCAATATCCACTGAGTCTAGAGGAGCCTTTCTTGTGGCAAAAAGGCTAAGTGGGGACCTAATATTGTTTGTCTTGGTGGCTCTGGAGCCCCAGGTGGAGGCCTGAGGAAGGTAGTACCAAGGTGGCACTCACTCTTGTGGTGGCATTGCACCTTCAACCTGCTTCATGGTGACACACCTGCTATCCCTGGGTCACTACTGGGACCTAAATGGCTGGAGTTCTTAAGGAGGCCATGTTGGATGGGGACCAGAGGTCAGGGTTGAGGTCTGGAAAACCAAGGCCACCTTTTCAAGATGGAGGAAGTGAGTCATCACTCCCGGGATTCCTCTAGCATCCACATTCTGAAGTCAGGCCTAGGACACATTCCAGGAGTCCAACCTGTGTTTCTAAGTTTCACCAGCAGGCTAGCTATCCTATAGTATTCTTATTTTTAGTTGGGGTGGGGGACAGTATTTAGGTAAATACAATTCCTTCGTTTTACTTTTAAAATAACCTAGTTTCATCTTACATAGCTGAAAAAGGTGGATCCCACTACATGTAAAGCTCATGGCATATAACATGAGTACTTAAGAGACTACTCCATGTTACCACAGAGAATTTAGAGAGTAAAGGCAGTGAGAGGCTGTCCCACAGAGGCAGGCACCATGTGACCTATGACCTGGGCCTGCAAGTGTCTCCTGAGCAGGGAGATACATTTATGTCTCCCCACAATATCAGAATTGATTAAATAATACCAAAATCACAAGTTACACCAGGGTGCAGATAATCTTGCCTCCCTTGGTAACCTGACCAAGGAGAACACAGGTTCTTTCATTCTGCCTTCTGATCTTTTGTTGTTACTCACAATATTTTTCATTTGTTGTTTGGAAACTTCACACACAAATACAGTGTTCATTCTAATCTGAATAACTATCAGCTCTCACATCACACACCACGCAGTAAACAAATCTTCATGTATGTAGATGTGGGTTATAAGATGGACGCAAGTTAGCCTACAGCAGCGCTCTGGAGGTTTCAGAAGTGGACGGATAGAAACACAAATAGAGTCTGTGTTGGTAAGACAGCAAAGGACCCAAACCTAGAACTGACTGCAGGGAAGCTGCTACTGTAGAGACGAGGCCGCAGAGCTGAGGTTAAGAGCTCTGAGTCCATCTATGATGGAAAAGGGCAGACCTGGGTCTGGAGCAGAAACACTGTGTTCAGGTACAGACAAGTGAGCAGGAGGATGAATGAAGGCTGAACAGGCGACATGAACATCAGGGAATGAGCAGAACTGAACCCCCAGGGGCAGTCAAGGCGCTCTCTGCTCCCCAGACAGGCATGTGCATAGGGACCGAGGAGACCCCACCTAGCTCCTCCCTCTTAGGACAGTTTGACCTGTGTTGTGAGAGAGGATATGGGTAGGAGATCCCCAGACCCCATTAGCACACCTGGTATCCTGCCATCTAGATAGTCCAAGGAAACTATGGAAGTAAAATTCATGTAAAAATCACTCAGTTACAGCACAATGGTCCCAGCCTGAGGTATATCATGCTGAGTGTCAAGGACACACAGACTCAAACAAGCCTAGATATCCCTCTGGGAAGAGGATGGCCCCATGAGGTATGGGTTTGGGGTCAGAGAGGAAGAAGGCCTTATGGCCATCCAAAGTATCCACAGAGGCTGTGGACAGAAATGGCTGTGCCACATGGGCTTCTGTCAGGAGTGTGCAGCTAATGGCTTGTGCCTCATGGTCTCAGACTCTGTATGCCAGAGAAGGCCCAAGCCTGTGGATAAGGAGCACAGCAGTGTCAGCCCTGCAGACTTCAGAACTGCGGCACAGAACCAGAGAGCATGGGCTGCCACCTCCCCATGGATACCAAGAGACACAAATCAAGATAGCTGCAGGACCGAGATCCATAGAAAGAACAAACAACACATGTGGGGCAGAATGAAGGTGTCTGCAGAGACATCTTGCGATCCCAGAAGAGGCCATGAAAGGAGGCCACTGACTAATTCTGTGGCTCACATGCTCACACATGTGCTGGTCTCCCATGCACGTAGTTCACCTCTCCCATAGCTATAGGTCTTGTCCAGTTGCCAGCTGACAACCTGTTTCCTCCTCCCTGTGTCTGAGCCTCTGGTGTCCAGAATAAGGAATGAGAATTCCGTGTCCCATTCAGCAAGACATTGTGGTCTATCCTGGTGGTTAAGGACTTTCAAGGTCACCTCCCGTCCAAGAGCTGCCAGAAGGACAGAAGTTTTCTGCAGAGATCTCCAAGGCTTGACCTGTGGCTGGGAGAATGTTGTCAGGACACAGTGGGCAGTTCACACATGGAAAGGTCAAGAACTGTATTCCCCAGGGTGTTGTCCCAGTAATGGGACACTGGGAGGGCCCTGGGGACCAGTCTCTTCCCCAGTGCCAACCAGGCTCACCTGGATCTGGAGAGGGCTGGTGTTTGCCATTTTTGCAGCGGGGCTGGTGCTGGGGGGCGGGTAACTGAAAATAGGAGCAGTTATTGGATCCATCCATGCCCGAATCAGGATCGACATATCCTCAGACACTAAGGATGGAGTTGATTCATTGTCCTTTTGACTTCAGCTCCTTTGAGTTGAGTTTCTGCACCATGTGATCAAGAGTCCAAATGAACCCAGTAGGTCCACAGTGTTCTTATCTGAGAGGCTCTATGTGAGGACCAGTGGACCACAGGGTGGCAGAAGTTCCTGCATTATGGAAATAGTTGCTGGTGAATGAGCCTTGTGACCTGGAAGCCCCTGTAACCTACTCTCCTCCCTTTCCTGCTAGCCCAGGGTCACAGGGTGTCCTCATGGGAACAGGTGCTTTTGTGCAGTGGGTCCATTTCTCCCTTCATTGAAACAAATTTAATTGTAGTTTTTCAGATGTGTTGGCACAAAGATGAGCATGGTTCTCTATTATAGATGACTTTTCTTCTGATTTCCGAGGGCATGCTAACATTTCCATGGGCATCTTTCACATGATGTGCCCTCCAGTTCCATCTGCTATGCCTGGGGCTATGTTGTTCGGTGCCAGCAAGGGTCACGTGAGTTCAAGTGCCACTGTGGATAAAGTATCTAGGTCCCTCTAGAATTTTATGTTGCATCCTGTTCCACATGGAATGGTGCTAACCACATTGCTCCCCTCTCCAGTAGCCTCCTCCCTGTTTCTGAGCCTCTGGTGTCCAGAATAGGGAATGAGAACTCCGTGTCCCTTTCAGCAGGACACTGGGGCCTATCCTGGTGGTTCAGGACTTTTAAAAGCTGCCAGAAGGACAGAAACTTTCTGCAAAGGTCCATCTACAAGGCCTGACCTGTGGCTGGCAAAATGTCAGGACACAGCGGGCCAGCTCACACACATGGACATCTGGAGGGAGGTACCCCAGTTTGCTTTCTGCTGCTGTGATAAAAAATTCCAAGAACAACTGGGGATAAAAGGGTTTGTTTGGCTTATACTTCTAGGTCATAATCCATCACTGAGGAAAGAGGAGCCAGGAAGCAGGAACCATGGAAGAATGGTGCTTACAGGCTTGCTCATGGCCTCATGTTTAACCAGCTTTCATGTACAACCCAGGACCACCTGCCTAGGGATGGTCCTGCCCACAGTGGGCTGGGCCCTCCTATATCAATCATCAATCAATCTCTCATAAACATGGTAACAGGCCAATCTTAAATTGAGGCTCTCTCTTCCCACCTGACTCTAGGTTATGTCGAATTGACAATAAAAACAGGAGGTGATGAGGTCATGAGGGAGGATCCATACGATGGGAAAAACATCTGTACTAGTCTGTTTTCCCTCATTAGAGTGAAATACGCAAGACTGAAGACTTATTTACAGAAGAGATTTATTTTGGTTTTTTTGGTTCTCAGTTCTGGCCCAAGGTCAAAGGGAACATCTGCTGATGGCCTTCTTGTTGGGAAAGTCTAGAAGTAACTCAAGATATGGCTGTGTGTGTGCTTGTGTGTGTACATGTATGCATGAGTGCATGTATGTACATGTATGCATGTGTGCATCCTCTTCTTACAAGGCCACCAAGATACAATCATGAGGCTCTACTCTGGTGTCCTATCCAATTCCTATCACATTTATTATTATTATTAATTAATTAATTGGTGTATTGTATAGGCACATATATGGCACACAACATATATGGAGTCCAAAGGCAGCTTTTGGGAGTCAGTTCTCTACTTTTTTCTTGTAGAAGATATCTCTTATGCTGTGTTCTCCTGCCTAGCTGGCCTGAAAGCTTCTAGAGGATTGTCCTGTCTCCATTTTCTATTTCACAGAAGGAGTACTGGGATTACAGATGTGGGTTCAGGGAACCGAATTCAGGTCATCAGGCTTGTGTGACTAACTTTTACCCACTGAGCCATCTTGTTAGTGCCACTGTGTACCATGGAAGAAGACTCCGGCCTATTTTTGCCCAGGGTTCTGCCCATGAGGACAAGCTAGAATGCAGCCAGCCTCTTGCAAGCCAGGAAGAAAGGCCCCTGGCTCATACAGACCCAACATGCACCTAGAAGCATCCCAAAAATGCAGGACAAGACTGCCCATTGGCATGTGGTGCAGGAGCCCCGGAAGTGGTGGAACAAAGCTGGAGAACACTCAGGAAGGGAAAGTCAGGGCAAAGAGCCCAAGAAGAGAGATGAAGGGGGCAATCTTGGTGTCCCAGGCAGCCTTTGGGAAAGGAGAGGGGACTCTATCTAAGGCTTCACTGGGTACTCAGACCTGCCAACGATCTTCACCCCATTTCAGACATCCAGAAACCATCAGGATTCCTTGTCTCCCCTAGCCACACACAGTAAGTCAGCACCATCCAGCACTGGCTCTAGGATAAGGACTGCCTCCTCCCCAGGAATGCTGGCACATCAGCTGCCTCTCAGTCATGCACAGGGGCCCACAGGACAGGGAACTGCATATCACCCCATGCCACCTGTGTACACATGGTCCAGGCACCTAGCTCCATTGCAAAAAGCATCCATGTTCATGCCTGGGGCCCGAGGGCCAGAATGGAACCTCTGGGCCTCTTGCCACCTCCTTTCTGGAAGGCATGGACTCCTTAGCTTGACTCTGGCAAGCACACTTGACTTGGCTGTGAGGTCCCCAGGGGACCGTGAGAAGTGAGACACTTCCCGACAGGGCCATGGCAGGGGAGGTGATGCGTCCTAATGAGAACCAGAGGTGGTTGGCAGGCTCCCTCCTGCATCCCACAGCTGTATTAGTGCCAGACTGGAGTCACCGGACCTGCAGTTTTCAGAGGGCCCTGGCTTCTTAGAGAAATGTCTGGAGTCTGCCCCAAGCAAAGGCTCAAGGGGTTTGTGTGACCAGGTTACCATGGGCCTCAGTTCTTTTGCAGACAACGTGAGAGCTAGTGATATGAGTGACAACAAATATGAGGACTTCCCTGTGCCACTAAGTGATCATCAAGCCACATTTCATCTTAGTTCTCACATTCTCTTCTTCCCCTACAGAGGAAGGGACTAAGGCCCTAGCGGTAGCCTCTGGTGTGTTGATGTTAATGTCATAACCTGAGCCCTTAACTTGGGTCATCCCACTTCAAACACAAAGCAGATGGGAGAGAAGGAGTCTGTGTCCCCTCAGAGGGTGACCTGTAACATCAAGGCCGCTGAGGCTCGAGGTTCCCTGGCAGCTTCCTCCTACACTCCTAGTCTCTCAGGGCAAGACACAGGAGACTCTGAGGGTGTATTTAGCCTCAAGATTCAAGGCTGAGGCCACTCCTCTCTGCTGCTTTGGACCTCCCCTCACTCACACTCCAAGAGCAAGAGGGGGCTCCACTTGGGACAGATCTTCAGTCACTACAGAGTCCCTACTCCTCTCTCTGATGCCTGTACTGAAGGCCAGGGATCCACAGTCAGGGCTACACAGAGCCCACCATCCCCAACAGCCTCCTTGTCACTGCTTCTAGCACCTGCTCAGTCCTCCTGGTTTCTGTTCACTGTTGTTTCAGGAGCATTATTCTATGCTTCCCTGTGCTGTGCAGGGAAATGTCTGGCGAGTAGCTCTGAGTGGGGACAGCAAAGGCCTGGGAAGAGATGCTCCCAGCAGGCTCTTACTGTGTGGATCAGGAGCTGGTTCAGCACACCATTAGCCAAAGGCTTGGGTGCTGAGGGTGCTGGTACCGGGAGGATCAGGGCCAGGTGTACGTAGAAGACCACTTGCTCCAGGTGAGTGGGCAGAATAAGGGGTTGTGCTGCAGGAGTCAGCCCTGAAGCAGCACTGGTTGGGCTCCTACTGTCTGTCAGGCATCTGGCTTAGTTCACCCAAGTCTCATAGCAGACACAGGCGACATTCCCAATAGTAAAAGACCATGTATCCAACGCCCTTCCACAATGACACACCATCAGCTTGTCACTAAGTGAGTTTTGTTTTAAGTTAAGCAAAGCTACTACTTAGTCCTTGGATCATCCCGGGACTCTGTAGTTCCATTAGTGACCACATGTAAAACCAGGACTTCCCTTTTCCCATTCAGAGAATGCAGAAATAAGCATTAAATAAGACCTTTCAAGACATTTTATTTTATTTTATCTTGAATTTCATGGAGCTGTAGAGGTGGTACAGTAAGTGAGCTCACATGGTTGTTGCACAAGACCAGAATTCAGTTCCCAGCTCCCACACTGGCAGCTCACAACCATCTATTAACTCCAGCTTTGGTGGGGGATCTCATGTCCTCTTCTGATCTCTACAGGAACCTGCACTCATGTACACACACACATGCACACACACACACATTGAAAAATAAAATATTTTAGTATACTTTATTCATCACTAATTATGTGTGTGAGTGTAGATATGTGGGTACCACAACACACATGTAGAAGTCAAAGGATAACTTTCAGGAGTCCATTGTAGATTCTAGGGGTTAAACTTAGGTTTTTAGTTTAGTGCACAGCAAGCAAGCACTTGTACTCACCGAGCCAACTTGCTGGCCTTGGAATAGCTAACAGGAGAGGAAGGGGTCATGTGTAAAGATTCGGGAATCAGAGTGGCTATTTAATTGCTGCACGAGTTATGGTCCTGAGAAAGTGGTGGATAAATCCCTGCACAACTGGCCTCTCCTTCCCTTTCCTGCACACAATGATTTCTAATCTAGAGTTTTGTACCCAGCCCAACTGTTCATTGAGCCTGAGATCAGGTTGCACACATTGCCAGATTACAGCTGTTTCACCTCCCTCCGACCTTTACTGAAGTCAGTTCAGTGTGAGCTCCATCCAAACGGGAAAGACCAAGACCAAGGAAGATGCAGAGCACTCTGTGTCCACAGGGGGTTCAGGCATCAGACAGAGTTTGGAGTGGGATTGGCACCAAGCACTCACACATAAAACACTAATACAGGTCACTGATATCTGTGGGGAGGGGCTGGAGTATAGCTCACTGATAGAGCACTGGCCAGCATGCCCAAAGCCTTCGGCTCAATCCCCAGAACTGGCACCATAAGATAATTTGAGGTATCAAATTAACTAATAATTAAGTAAAAGTAAAAAGTTTGCATGGAGTTAAAAAGTTAAGAAAGGATAAGGAGCCACAGTGCACTGTGTCACTCACTGCTGTCCTCGTGTGTGTTGGGTGAGGTGGTAGGGAGCAGGTGTGGACAGGCAGGATGCCATGTGGGTCACCCATGAGGAAGTCACTGACTTGTTAAACTGCAGACCTGATGAACAGCAATGCAAGAATGCTATTAAGGATATGAAAGTAAGTTTCCAAATAATTCAGTTTTAAAGGGGAGTGTTGTCTCCAAGATGTATAATTACAGTGGGTGGGTGGGGGACAGTCTGAGAAAGGGATTGAACAATAGAAGATAGAAGAGATCACATATAAAAAATTAGGACTCAGGAGCTGGAGGGTTGGCTCAACAATGCAGAACAACTGCTGCTCTTGCAGAGAACCCAGGTTTGATCCCATCGCCCACATGATGGCTCACAGCCATCAATAACACCAGTTCCATGGGATCTGGTGCCCTCTACTGGCCCTTGAGGACCCTGGGCACTCATGTGGTGCACGTATATACATGCAGTCCAAAACACTCATACGTATAAAATAAAATAGAAAACATGTGTGTGTATGTTGTGGGGGGGGGCGGGTAGGGCTGATGCCAGAGCCAAGGGAGGGGCCTGAGTATTTAGGGATGGTAGTCCTGGGTAAGGGACAGGGACCTTTCTCTACACAGAGTGCATCACCTGGTTCCAGCCTCTTGGCCTGGCCTCCACTAATGGATCCTAAGGGAGCCCCAAGAGGGGCCATGTGTTTCTGGCTTTGCATACAGCCCAGCACAGCTGCACTGGCTGGATGTACTGGCCATCCGGCCTTCTGCAGGGGACTTGGTTCTGCTTTCAAACAGATGTGAAGCCAGCACTGATTTTTTTTTTTTTCTGCTTGAAGCTTGCAGGAATGAGGGCCAAGACCCATCTGT
Organism: Lophiomys imhausi; assembly: GCA_907164525.1. NCBI lineage: Eukaryota > Metazoa > Chordata > Mammalia > Rodentia > Muridae > Lophiomys > Lophiomys imhausi. The sequence continues at coordinate 5,928,141 of CAJQZJ010031795.1, read as the reverse complement.
AGCCTGAGAACAAGATAACATTCTGGTACCCCTGTCCCCTGGTGGGAACAAACATCCCTGGGTGTGGGGAGGGGTAGAGCCCTGTCTCAGCCCATCATCCTTTGGCTTTATCATTCCTGCTATATTTCCGGCAGATTCTCCAGTTCCAATAACAGCTGACAGCTTTGCTTTCTCCTTCAGTCGCAGGCAGACCCAGCTTCTTTGGTAAGTCCTGCATCTGCAAGTACAAGGCCTGCTCCCTAACACCCTGGTGATACTGGGA
>CAJQZJ010031795.1:5861800-5910254 GCA_907164525.1 Lophiomys imhausi | reverse complement strand
TGGCTGTACAGGTAACCAGATGGGCGATGGCCCCACCGTTGGGATGGTCAAGGGGTAAGTCAACTGGGGTTGGAGGGCAGGGAGGGGAGGACTTGAAGATACCAAGATTTTAAAGCCGAACAGACAGATGGTGTCTTGTCTGATCAGGAGGGCCAAGGCGGCTAATAGTGGCTGCCATGTCAAGTCTATGGCTTTGGCACAGTGTCTGTGACTGAGCTGCAGGGCACATGTGCAGAGCAGGCCGAGCGGGGTGAGGAGGGTGAGACATCAGTCCCCACAGAGGGACTGTTCATCACTCCAGGGCAGCAGTGCGATCTCCCTTTTCCATGGGGTAAGGGGCGGTCAGGAATGGTACCCAAGACCACGTAGCTGGATTGGCAAAGAGCCCTAATACAATCTGATTTTCTTGTCCCCAGAAAGCTCCCCAAGTATGACAATTTCCAAGAGGGCACCTAAAACTGCTCATTACCTTAAAACCCACATAGACTCCAGTCAAGCCTCAATGGCCACGGGGGTGGGGGTGGGGGGTTCCCCTTACCTCACCATCAGCTCTGGCAATTGGGGAGCCAAGAACAAAGTCGGAAGGGGCTATCACGTCCACCAGGGCCACCGCATCATCTTTCAGCTGTTGGGAAACAAAAGTCCATTCACTTGACGACGCCCTACAGTCTCCAGGGCAACTGTGGAGTAACAGAGCCATGCAGCTGGTTGCTATGGTGCCCTGGAAACCTGAGCAGGCCCACAGAGCTCTGAGGCCTCACCAGTCTGGATTCTGGACTCCCTGGGTGTGTGTTTGCATATTTCTACCATGTCGCCATTCACTCAGCATTTGTTGTTGTGGTGAGCCTGGGAAGCTGGCAGAAGTGATGAGTGCAGTCTGTGAGTGTGTCCCCTGAGGCTCATCCCCAGCCTATGGCCAACCTGGTGACTGCTGCTCCAAAGCCGGAAAGGAAGTCCAGAAGCAGCCACAGGGGCAGAAAGTGCTCCTGAGCTCCTGCAAAAACTATCACACTTGCAGCTGAGGTGGTGGTTCTGTGAACCCTGCTTCCTCACACAGACTATTATTAAGCCCCACGGAGCAATCTGCTGCAGAGATGCCCAAGGATTTTCTTGAAACGCAAACACATTTTTTTTTCCTTCAAATAACTCCAGCTAAGCTCACTGAAGTTTAAGTTGACGCTTGGGTGACGGCAGAACTCGGGCACACAGCCTCAGGATGATGGTGGAGGTGGTACAGTATGGACAGAGGACCCCAACAAAGCTGACATGACTCACCTGCCCACACAGTACCAGGAGGGCTTCCTCCAGTGCTCTTCCTGCTTGTTCACCAGAAATGTAGCCACCTGCAAGCACAGCTTTGTCACACACTCCTCAGCCCAGTGACCACAGCACATTAGAAATGGTGCTTCCACTCAGCCCCATTAACCCTTTTGGACAGAGATGTTAGGGTATATCATACGCTGACCAGCCTATTGTGACGTCTGGGAAGAACCATGCTGGCCCTGGGCCAGCTCTGAGATTCTCTGCCCCTGGGCATGTGTCAGGTCTGGCTAAGAAGCTGTGAGGGAGGCAAGGCCCTGAGGCTTGGGGCCGTGTGGAACCCTAAGGAATACACAGGTATCAGCATCAGACGGCCTGGGTGCCCAGATGCACTGTGGGTAGATGTGAGGGGCTGGCAGCCAAGAAGGGTCATGGGGTGTGGTGTATGGGTCATGCAGGCCTCTAAAGCCACCAGGGGGAAAGACCAGGATAGCCAGCCCCTTGGTGTCACCTCAAGCCCACAGCAGCCTTCCTGGACATTTCAGTAGTGGTTTGTGCAGCTGAGAATGTGCTTGTGGCAGGAGCGACTTTTGTGACTTTCACCACAGAGAAAGGTACCTAGTCACCAGACAGAGGACTTTCTCAGACAGAGGTCCAAGTAGCAGCCTCACCTCGGTAGAGCAGGGCCGTGTGGTGGCTTAGGGACCAGAGGGCGTAGAGTGTGCTGAGGCGCCTGAGCACACCCTGCAGAGATGGGGGCACACTAGAGCTGTGTGTATGCACATGGAACCGCTGCACCACGGTGAGCTCCATGAAGGCCAGGGCCAGGGGTCGGCAGTAGTACACCTGCAAACAGAACAGAGGCCTGGTGTGTGCTGGAGGCAGCTGACCACTCAACTGGGTCACGTATGAGGAGGAGCTACAGGAAACTATAGACCAAGGTCCACATTCGAATATCCATCCCAGGTCAGTTCTGTGAAGCTAAGCAGCATGAGGACACAGTATGGAGCGCGCACACACACCGATCTCTGAGGGAAGCTCAGCCTTGTGAAGAGAAGCTACAGCATCCCACTTTCACTTGGCCCATACCCAAATCTCGAGAGATTAGAGGCGCACGAGCCCCATTACTACAACACTGTGACACCAGCGAGTGGTTCCAGGCCACAGGCCCTGTCCTCTTCTGTGGCTGGGGATGGTGGAGGAGCACAGGTTCTACTGGACAGGGCTGATGCCGCACTGTTCTTCATGGCTTCTGAAACGCAAATCCCCCTGCTCTTACGCTGCGTGTGAGAGCAAGCCACAGGTCCTGCAGGGTTCACTCTCTAGACACAGACTGACCACCTCCCTAGGGGGGTTAGCCACCAAAGACCCCTTGGGTGACCTTCTCTGATACCCAAACTGGCTGCTGATGACTGTCAGCACATCTTTCCCTGGCCCCGGGGCACTGTTTCACCAGAACTTTTAAATCCACTGAGGATTTTAAATCCACACATGTGCTACGTTACTGTGAGCCCACACACATGCTGCTTCTGAGAGTGGGGAACACCAAGCCAGGTGGGCAGGGAGTAGGAAGTCCTGTGGCCCATTCCTACCAAGGCCCAATGAAGATGGTAGCTGAGAAGTGTTGAGCAGAGGGGTGGGAAGGAGTGAGGGGTGGGCTGTGGGAGACGCTGCCCTGTTGAGAGCCCTTACTGTGGGTCCATGTTTTTATATCCCACACCCCATTCCAGCTGCTGTTCTGGTTTCCAGCAGCCACCAGCTGGCACTGTACACACAGCATCCTTCATCTCTCCCGCAGGCTGCAAGGCTGTTACTAATACTCTGGGTGTAAGGGTGGGGCCTACAACTGCCAGTCGCTGACTTCTCACAGCAGATGCAGGAGTGAACAGAACAGGTCCAAATGGTAAACCAGACCTACCTGGCTGTTGTTTCTTGCTTCAAAGTCACTGCCTCTGGACTTTTTCTCTTGACAGTATCTCTGATGACTCACTTGGAGCAGGTAGCAAACAAGCCAGCGGTATGCTGCCAGGGGTGCTTCAGCGGGGACATAGGAAACAGAGCACCCGTCACCACCCCTGCAACCCTGGGTAGGCAGTGCCACTGGCCATGTGTACCCGGTGGTCTTCATGGGGACAGTAGAAGATGGGGTGTTTGCAGACAGAGAACTCAGTCACTGAGGGTAGTTGCACAATGGAGGCCCTCTACCAGGGGGAGCTGAAGTGACTGTTTCCACACTGTCATTACAGCTTTGAGACTGCAGATCAGAGCTATTCAGAGCCATTCTGACAATGACTGCTCTTTGACAAAGACAATGGCTGCTCTTTCAAGGCCTGAGAGGACAGATACCTGTATTCCCATCCTCAGTGTCACTGGATAGCTAGAGGGCTATAGGTTGGCGCTCACCTTGCCAAGGCCTTAGCCTGGCATGATGTTCACCACAAGCTCTCATTGGCAACAGAGAGTCAGTTACAGTGAGGGATGGGCCAGTGGAGGTTGCTGGCACCTAGCTAGCTAAGTAGCAGAGACACAGAAGCAGGGCTTATCCACTCGAGCAGACTTCCCACACTCCTCAGGACACAGGGCACTGGTGAGTAAGGAGACCCGGCTTTGGATGGGAAATCAGTTCTGACCAGCTACATGGCAGATTCCATGCTCCACACCCCACATCCCAGGGGGAAAAGGTCCAGGCACCTGGTCCAAAGAACCTGTAGGTTTTGGGGACCAAGGAGCAAGGGGACCTCTGCTAGGCAGCTGGTCATGGCTCAGAGCTCCTGGGGAGTTAATAGGGGCTGGCCACAACAGGTTGGGGCTGGTTTCCTCTGGTGTCATAGAGCCTACTCCCAGGGAAATGATGCCACGGAGTATCGGGCTGAGATAGTCTCATGGCTCAACTGAGAAGCCCTTTAAGAAGATGGGCAAATATACCTCACAGGCTCAGAGAGGGTTAGTAGCTTGCCCATGGCCACACAGCAACCATGAGGGAGTGCTGCCATGGGAAGGGAGGTTGCTGTGACTTCAGTCACAGATGTTCCAAGGACAGGTGAGGCTGGGCTGGGATCTGGGGTGGTACACTCTTCTCTGGGTCCTTCCAGGTGTGGGGTAGACAGGTGGTCCCCAAATATCTACCAGTTTCAGACCCCTGGGATCTGTGACTGGCTTTTTAAAAAAGGGCCTGTGCAGGTGGGAAGAAGTTGTAGTTAACAAAGCGAGGTTACCCTGGATTGGGGCAGACCTCAACTCCAATGACAACAGAGGCAGAGGGTGGAGTGTTTACAAACAGAGAGTATCTGGAGCCCCCGGGATCAGGGAGGAGCAGGGATGGACAGCCTGATGTTGGATGTCTTTTGTACTGTGAAACAATGGATGTCTGCTACTCTCAGAACCCAGACAGCCCCAGGGTTGCCTCATGCTCATCCTTGAACCTTAAATGTCATCCTCAGCATGTCAAAAACCTGCATCAACTTCTGGAGGCCACAGCCGAGGCTGGGGTGATGCCCACCATTCATGTGCCTCACTGCTCCCCAGGATCCTCCCAGAGGATCAAGTCATGGGCAGCAGAAAAGTGGGAGCTGCAGGGACCTTCCTGAGACTTATGTACAGAAACAAAATCAAGAAAATACTGCAAGCCAGAAAAGCATCTGCCCCCATGAATGGTCACCCCAGCCCAAGCCCTAAAGTCCCTCCCTGTGGCCAGGTATATTCCTGGGTCAATGACAGGAAAAGCAGGGATATGGAGTGGGGGAATGCTAGTACCTGCTGAGTCCAACCAGTCAGCCTTGCTGGAGCCCTTGAACTTCTGGCTCAAGATTCCAGGATAGGCTTCCAGAAAGTCCACTGTCTTGAGAGGGCTTGTGAAGTGAGCTCCATCTAGGACACATACTTCTGTGACTTTGGAGAAAGACAAGGAGTCCCTATCCACAGAGCCTGTGCTGCTAGCTCATCCTTCTCTGGCTAGGTGCCCCACTTGCTGGCCTGCACCAGGAAGCTCCTATGGACCAGGTCATGGCCTTCATATCCACCCTGCAGGGGCCCATCTTTGTGTTAGCTATGGTGTTTTTTATTTGATTTTATTTTTGGTTTTTCAAGACAGGGTTTCTCTGTGTATCCCTGGCTGTCCCAGAACTCATTATGTACACCAGGATGGCTTCAAACTCACAGAGATCCTACTGCCTCTGCCAAGTGCTGGGATTAAAGGCATGCACCACCACTGTCTGGCAAGACAGTGCCTTGTTCTGTAGCCCAGATTAGCCCTAATTTGAGATGCTCCCACCTTGCCCTCCCAAGTACTTAGATTATGGGACTGTGCTACCCTGGCTGGCTTGAGGACACATCCTAACACAAGCTTGGAATCCCCAGAGCCTGAGAGAGTCCTACGCCCTGCTGAGCTCAGCCAGCCATGGAGGTGCCTACCTTGGAGCTGGTGCTGTAGGAGGCTGAGCAGGTAGTTGCTGGTCTGCTGCAGCAGGACATTGTTGTCACCTTCGTAGGTGCAGTTTGGATCATTGTCATTTCTGAGGTCACCAAGCCGATTCACTGCAAAACCACCAGTGTCACTCAAGATCCTCTGAAAGGTGCCCCTCCCACAGCCGAACCCAGCCAAAGGGCAGGGAGAGCTTGCTGGCTTCCCTACCCACTTGGCCCGTATCTGCTGGTTGTACCTCTGTACCATCCTTAGGGAAGGTAGGTCGCCTCCAAGAAGGCTGTGGCATGGCACATGGACACTCAACACAGGGTTGGTGGCAGTGAGGACTGTCACCTTCCTGATCATTGGTATTACCAGCAGAATCACCTAGCAGAGCTTCCCAAGTATGGGGACCATTCCAGAGACAGGGCATGGGGTTACTCTTCTTCGGTAGCTAAATGAAGCCTTACAAAGAGTTTCTAACTCTAAGATTACTCTCATGTTCACGTGAGCAGCCGGGGCCTGCATGAACTTCATCAGATGCACTTTGCCCAGGACCTGCTTGAGGTAATCTGTCCAGAGCTAGCCTCTCAGCCTTTCTCTTCTGATGAAAAATATTCTCTTTGAGGGAGATGGAGGAGCCAGCCCAGCCCCTCCGTGCTATAGCTAACCCAATGGATAAAGGGCTGCGGCAGGCCTCATGGGGAACCAGACAGCTCATATTTAACCTTGATATGGCTCTTTAGATTGCTGTTGACTGCATCCTTACCGTTAAGTCGCCAGCTGTGAGTCAGTCATGTTTGCATCAACAGTACTTCGAGATGTAATTTCCTTATTCTATCTAAAGCCAGAACAAAGCTAAACTATGCATGTTATAACAGCAAATAAAAGTCCTACCAAGAACATTGCAGAAAGGACAAAAAGATGCAAATAAATAACTCAGATATGGCCACTGTGAGCTAGTGCCTGCCAGTAAGAGCCAGTGTGTGGGGGAGTGGAGGCCAGGCCAGAACATACTGAACGGCCGGGACAGGCTACAGCACATCAAATCCAGACTATGCCAGGAACACGCACAGCTCCACAGGAGCCTGAATCATCTCTCTGGCTACTGAGGGTCAGCAGTTCTGCGCTGTCTGTGGCAACAGTGGCTGTCTTTGAGAAAGCAGTTATTAGTCACTTATGATGTGAACAGCAGAGGTCCTACAGTGAGTGGCAGAGAGTGGAGGTCAGGGTAACCATTCTAAGTTAACAGTAGAGAAGTGTTACCTGGCCACTTCTGTACTATACTACAGTGCTATACAGTACCATACAGCACCATACACAGAGCTATAGGCCAGTTCCTCTAACCATTCATATGCCCTGACTTCTTGGAAGGACCTATATGCTGTGTGTATATTCCACTTTCTTCTAATAAGAAGGCTGAGGGTACAGTGAGGGTAACCTACCCAGTTACCATGGAGACCCTGTCAGGCTCTGAGCTGCTCAGCTGCTGGTTTGCAGTCATGTACTAGCCGCATGCATGATGTGATGCTCAGTATCAGTGAGGTTCTTCTTGTCCAAGTTCCAGAACTACAGGAAAACTAGCTCATTTCCTACAGAGCCATGTGCCAAATGTCACACTGACATAATTTGCTAATTCTGCTCAGCTGCATGCTGGGTCACACACATTTCACACTTCCTTGCTATCCCAAATGAGGGATTTTGACCAGGGGGCATGAAGCCTCAGAAAGTGCTGGGATCTGTGACAGGCCAGAGGGTAAATATTTCAGGTCTCTGTCATGAGGACTTAGCACTGTCCACAGCAGTGTGGAAACAGAGTGCACCCGCCCGAGTGGGTATGGCTGTGTCCCCATAAAACCTTATCAGAAAAACAGGCTGCAATTCGTGGGATCCTGACCCAGCAGCCCATGGGAGGACTGAGGATGATAAACTGCCCCAAGTTAACCCAAGCTTACCGGCCAGATAGCCGTGTCCCCCGCATGCTTCACGACACTCCTGGATCCCCTGCTGGGCTGCCCATGAAGCTAAAGGCTTGCCAGCTGATGCCAGTGCATGGATCTCACGCCCAAGATCTGCCTGTGGGAGAGAACCCACAAGAAGAGGTGAAGACAGACTGACAATGCAAGTCAGGCCCGGATTCGGCTCTAATGTCAAAGAAAGGAAGCCCAGCTATAATGGAAAGGGGCTAGGAAGCACGCTAACGCAGAGACGGGAGATGCACTCCACTGCACAGGTTCACAGCATGAAAATTAGCAGATCTCGGCTCTGTAGGGAAAGTTCATCTCAAGGGCGGCATATCCACTGGAGGCACAGACTGCTGGAGAACACCTATTAGACTTGGCTCCCTCCAAGTTTATGGGTGTGTATTGAACATGACCATCTGCAAAGAGGGTCACAAATCAGGGGCAGAGACTGGCACAGCAGGGAGCCGATGCAGCCCTCTGGGGAGAGGGAGGTCTAGGACCATGGTCATGCAGGTATTTAGTGGCGGCTTGGCAGCACGGGCACTCCTGCACCTGCCTTCCTGAAAGCTCACATGTGTTTCATATGCTCCTCATTCCTACTTCACTGAGTGCAACACCTGCCACACAAACGATCCATTTAGCCAGCTTTATCTGTCTCAACTAAGGGGAGTTTCAGCTACCACTGTGCCTGGCTGAGTTTCACCATGGGGTTTCAGAAAGAAGAGAAACAGAGAACAATGCCAGCAGGCAGGTTGCAGACTTGCCACGGAAAGCAAGTTTGGCCCTTTCATCTCAGGAGCACCCCTCAATAGCCTGTTCCTCACAAGGGAACCATGCCAGCATGTGCGATGCTCTACCTCTCGCTCCAGAGCTTGCCGGGCACCCAAGGCAGCTCATCTGACGGGCTGTTTAGGATAGAGTACGTAGCCCCAATCCGCAGCGGTAACCTGCTTCTAGACCCACGTCTTTAGATTCACATCTGATTTCCACTCAGGGGGCAGCATAGGGAGGGGCCAAACACCAGCCAACACCTACAGAGAAGCCAGCAATGGACTTCCCTGTGCAGAACGGATGAACCAGGCTGGGAGCTGCATGCTCTCTCCTGGCACAAAGCCTGGGCTGTCAACTCAGAGACAGTGGATTCAGATCTCAGCTCAGTTGTTTATGGAAAGCCAAGAACTGAGATATCCTCTGAGGGCGGCAATGCGGAGTGTGAAAACCACTGTGCTCTAAGAAGCAATGTGTTCTGCTCTGCCAGCACATCCCCAAGATATGGCGTGACGAACGTAGCCCAAACCCCAAGCTGGTGGGGCAGCTGAAGGAATTCACACAGGCTCTGTTCCTGCAGCCAGCTGCTTTTGTTTGGTTCCAATGTGGAAACAGCGCTACTCAGCCTCAGCAGCAGTAAGCAGCGCCTCACCTGCCTGGCACTGCGGTCTCCCTTGAGCAGGCCACTCTGTAGCTCCATCAGGTCCAAGAAGAGCGTCTTAGAGAAGTGGTCCAAGGCATAGGCAGCTGCCAGGTATGGGATTAGGCGCCATTGCTGAGGGAAACAAGTCACACAACAGGTACTCAAGGGGGTGGCCAAGTTAGCCAGCTTACCAGTGACCGTGGGAACCCGAAGCCAGCTTCCTTAGGAATGAAGGAAACCCATTGCTGGTGCCAAGTCAGTCCAAGACAGGCACCGTTTTTTAAATGCTCATTTTATTTTTGTGTATGAATGTTCTGTCTGCATGTACTACATGTGTGCACCTCATGTGTGGCTACTACCCAAGGAGGTCAAAGAAGGTATCAGGTTCTCTAGGAGCTGGGGCGTTACAGATATCTGTGGTCCACCACGTGGGTGCTGAGAATAAAACCCAAGTCCTCTAGATGAGCAGCAAGTGCTTTAAACCCACCAAGGCATCATCTCTTCAGCCCTAGCATCATACTTCTTGAACCCATGAAAGGACACCAATCATCCAAGGATAGGGGGCTCACCCACCACACACCAGCACCTGACACACATAAGCATATACTCACTGCGGGATGGACAAACGGATGAAGAGATGAAGGGATGGGGGGAGACAGGTGAAGCCTGAAAGGGACCCAGTGAGGCACCACCATGGCCGCTCCATGTGTGCAGAATGCCAGACACTATGTCAGTTGTTTCCATGTGCCAACTCTGTAAGCCCGTCACCACCCTAGGAAGTGGCAGCACTAGCAAGCACCTGAGTTGGAGTTCCTTAGCCACTCTACTTCCCATGGCATCCAGAGTAGTCAATACATTGTTGCCATGGGGAACAAGGATGATAGCATGGTAGGGCATGTGGGCCACCCGGGCATGGTGGAACAGTACTTTTCAGTATTCACTTTCTAAACAGGCAGAGCTCATTGCCAACATAAGAGGAAAGTGCAAAGAAAGGCCAACTCTGTCTCATTTCCTCTGTCACTCAAGCACCTACTCATGGAGCACAAGGCCTATGTCAGATCTCGCAACCAGGCACTTACCTGACCCTTGTCTCCATAAAGTGGGGTCATGAGTGCCCCTCTGGCTGCAAAGGTCCCCTGAACAGGACAGGCAGCGGGGCTCTGACTGAGGCCACAGGAGGTGGCTGTGATGTGCCCCTTTCCACTCATGGCCTCTGTGCTTTGCCCCATTGCTGTCTCTGTGGATGTGAGGCTGAGTGTCCCTTCTACTGCTTTAAATGACAAAGTTTTAAAGGGCTGCACTCGCCTGCAGCTTCCAGAAATAGCTTCCTTGGGGCCAATTCTTAGAGATGGGACAGAGGAGTCAAAGAACATCGCCTGCCTCAGAACAGTACTATCTGCCAAGGCAGGGAGTACTCATCTGCACACTCAGCAGGCTTGCCCTGCCACCAGAGTCTGGCTCTCCTCTGCCCACGAGCCTCCTCTTGAGCACACTTGTGCAGTTTTAATTAAAAACCACTCCAAGGCCCTGGTGCCTGGCAGGTGCACTCCTGCCCATTGGCCTGTTCTTGGGCAGTCCCTGAGAACTCTCATCAACTTCCAGGGGCCAAGAAGAGCAGAAAGCAGGAAACGAGACAGATGGCCAGTACCTGCAGTGGATATTCAAGGACAGGAATTTCCTCCTCGTCTGTGGGTCCAAACTGACACCGTGTGGCTGAGAAGCGGATAGCTATGGACACAGCCAGCTTCAGATTGACCACGGACATGCCAATGATGGAGATGCGTCCTGAGGACAGGCCGCCCAAGGATGCTCCAAAACGCTGCCGGACATCCTGGGGAAGAAAAGCAGGTATCACACATCAGTCAGATGATATTCGGCCTCAGATTACATCCCAAAGGTATACACCCAGACGTGAGGAGAGGAGAGGGCTCCCAGCTGCCCAAAGAGAGAGGTCTGAGTAGAGAAGCAGTGTGACAGGGCTGTGTGGCCTCTTCTTTGGTGACCTATCCACCTAGAGGGCACTCTGCCCTGCCTTTTCCTGGATGGGCACCAGAATGCAGGGTGGTCCAGCATGGAGCTCTACATCCACCAGGAACTCTGTTGGAGCAATGGCTGCTGAGATTCTGTGGACTCAGAGTCCCAGCCTTCACTGTCAACTCCACATCCATCCTTCCCTTCACTGTTTGGCAGAGGCTGTGCTCAGGCCCCTCAGCAGTACCGTGGGACAGCCTGGTGTCCTTGCTCCCTGCCCCCATCTCCTGCTCTGGAGTTATTGTTTGGGTCCTTCTTCCAAAACAGTTTGGTATGTGCATGGCAGTCTTCCAGACAGAGAATATCTGTCACACTCTCATGCAGAGGACAGTTTTGTTGGTGTTAAAATTATTTGAATTCAGTGGCACACCTGAGGAATCAAGGTAATGGCAGTTATTCACTTGCATCAGCAGCATGATTTCTGACTTCCCTCTAGTGACCCTGTTTTTCCTTATGTGTCAGTAGACAGCTTTTCCTTGGTTTTCCTCTCTTAACGGCGGTTATTCACTTGCATCAGCAGCATGATTTCTGACTTCCCTCTAGTGACCCTGTTTTTCCTTATGTGTCAGTAGACAGCTTTTCCTTGGTTTTTCTCTCTGGAACAATACAGATCCTTTTCATCAGTCTTTCTTTCTCCTCCAGGAGATACTGACTGTCACTTCTCTGAATCCCTGCTGCCATAGGCTGGACACTCACCTCTCCAGGACCTTCCACTGAATTCTTCCTCCCAAGTCTTCCACATTGTGGTGAATTTTAATTGGTTACTCTCATATTACTCTGTGCCTTCTGTGGCTTCTTGGCCCACAGGACTAATTTCTCTCAAGTAACTTGGCTGCATTCATTCTTGCTTTCTCACCAGGCAGGGTGAGGGTTGTCTGGGGAGTGTCCTTCCTGGAAGTGTCGTCCTGGGCAGGCTCCCTCTGGAGCCCTGTTCTCAGGGTCAGCCAACTGCCTTTGTGCTCACCACTCCCAGAGCTGTGGGCTGCTCCACGGTTCATCTCCACCTACAGCCTTACCACTCAGTTATCACCACATCTGTTTACCCCATCTGTCCACAGCTTTCCAGATGATTCTACTATGAATGAAAATGGTCCCCATAGGCTCACATGTTTGAATACTGGCAGTGGAACTGTTTGGGAAGGATGGCCTTGTTAGAGGAGGTGTATCACTGAGGGATAGGCTGTAGGGCTTCAAAAAACTCACACCATTCCTAGGGTCTCTCTCTGTCTTGTGAGTCAAGATGTCAGCTCTCAGCTGTTCCTGCTGCCTTCTGCCACCATGGACCCTAACCTTAATTTGGAACCACATGTTCCAAATTAAATACTCCCTTTTATAAGTTGCCTTGGTCATGGGTGTCTTATCACAGCAATAATAACCAAGACAATTTCCTGCTATACATTCTGGAGACCAGCCCCCTACCCAAGCAGACATGGCTATCCAGGCATAGGCAGAAAATGGTGCCAGATCCAGGCCACTTCTGCCACCAACACTGTGGTTAAGTCCCTTCTCTGCTGAGGGCATCAAACCCAACCAAGAGAGCTGTGTGATATACTCAGGGCGAGCTGCTCCTGGGTGATCTCCAACACCACAGGGGCAGACATGGGGAGTTCTGCTCACATGTACCCACAGCTCTTACAGGTACCTTAAAGGGGGTGCTGTAAGTGCCCTCAGAGGTGACATTCCCAGTCCAGTCCAGGAGGTTCTGGCGAGGAATTCGGACTTTGTGGAACATGGCGAATCTGTACAGGAGGAAAGGCTTCCATCATGCAAGTCCTCCAAGAGCCTGCCACATGGTTCCTGAACTTTCCTCCTCTCCCCAAGAGAAGTTGAAGGAAACATCACCCTCAGAGACAGGGGCCATGTGTGATGAGGCCACATATGGACCATCGTGGTCCAGCCTCTTATTTCCTGGGACAGAGGTACTCTGATGTCACTGGCAAAAGAACAACTCCACACCTGCCACCTGCCTGTGCACAGCAGAGGTTGTGTAAAACTGACAGGAAGATGGGAGCTGTTCTAAAGACTGACATCTCTGGTCCTCAGACTTCAACCTCAAACCAGAATCCCCAGGACAGAGAGAGAAAACCAGCAGCAGATGGAGGTTTTAAAATGCTAAGCAAAGCTGGCAGCGATGACATAAACCTTTAATTCCGGCACTCAGGAGGCAGAGGCAGGTGGATCTCTGTGAGTTTGAGGCCAACCTAGTCTGCAAAGTGAGTTCCAGGACATCCAGAACTACACAGTGAATCCTGTCTTGAAAAACAAACAAACAAACAAAATGCTAAGTGAAACCAAAGAGTCTGCAGTTGAGTCTCACCGTGTGAGAATAGTGACCTGCTTCCCCTGAGCAGCAGGAAAGGGGTCTAACAGGACACTGGGCACTGACAATCCAAGGTGTTTTGTAATGGCTTAAGGAAGAAGCTTGTGTAAGGTTATAAATCTATGTCAACTGCAAATTAAAACCACTGAAAATCTCAACGGCTCCTCTAGTGGCATGTCTGATGGCTGAGACGCCATGCAGACAAAGGACCTCACCAGTCACTAGCAGCTATCTGAGCCGATGGCAGGACCCCTGTTGCTGTTCGCTGGCACCCAACCTCTTCCCTCCCAGGCTGCCGCTCCCCTGAGTTGCCCTCATTAAACAGCAGGCAAGAGCAAAGTATTTCAAAAGGACACACCCTGCTCAAGACTACCATGGTATCACACTGATACCTGCCCAGGCTCTCTGCTGACCTGTGGCCTCCCTCCCTTTTCCCAGGTCTCCCTCAGAGTGAAGCAGACTGCCATCGCCTCTAGAAGTCTAGATGATTTTCAACCCATCCTTCAAGGATCACAAGGCAGACCCCTCTCCAGGACACCAATGGGTGACACCAATCCTATTCAGAATAATCACTCAGTTGTCCCCCGTTTCTCAGTGATCATTTTCCTCCCAGCAGATTCTTGGAGCTGTCATGTTTTTCTAACTCCACAGCACCTGGTTCCTACTTAGTGACAAGGAACAAAAGTGGTATGGTAGGATGGAATTCTTCAAGGTAACAGAGCCATCCCAAAAGGCCATTTCCTGGGAAGATAGAGCAGCCCTTCCCAGTAGCCTCATGACAGGGGTAAGAAGTGCCCTGAGTGGCAGATTCTAACACAGCACACCCAGCTAACAGAGAGCACCGTGTCTGGAAGCCACCTGGCCTGCACCCAGCCTGCAGGCCACACACAATGCCTCAGTTTTTTAAAGAAAAGCTGGCTTCAGCGCCAAGTCCAAGGTGCTCCAACTGTTTACTTGAAAGTCAAGGAATGCTTTTCAAGTACAATGTTGTTAGTGGAAAGCACACTTTTTAAGGAGTGGAAAATCTTCACCCTTTTTTTGCCACAGAGGTACAAGTCTGGACATACTTGTGCTTATGAAGTTTCCACTCTAATTTAAGACAGCAAATCTCACAAATCATCTTTGGGTCACTTTTATATCTGCAGAAATGGTCAGATGGATTCAACTGGTGGGCTACTGGAATACCATGATTATGGTTTACCGAGGGTAGGGGATGTGTGTTCAGCAGAATGTGACAGTGTGACACAGGGAGGGTGTAGCACAAGGCATATGCACATATATGTGGTACAAGATATATGTGTGACATGGGGCATGGGGAGGTTCAAGTAGGTTATGGGGGTATATGAATGGGGAGTTGAAGAGGCTTAAGGGTGTGTGCACAAGCGCACATGTGTGAGTTTAAATGAATTATAGGACAGTGACATGGGATATCTGTATGACATGAGGCATGTGGTGTGAGGAAGGACGGAGTAAGGGGCTAGGAAGAATGTCATAAGCATGTGTGAACAACACAGGGCAGTGACACAGGGCATGTATACAACCTGGGGCATGTAGTGTGAGTGTGACAGGCGTGTTGGAAGGGAGGTAGGAGAGGATACATGACAATGGTATGTAACATGGGGCATGTGGTGTGAATGTGGCAGGCATATTGGAAAGGTGTAGAGGGCGTGTGTGTTGCAATAACTTCCACCCTAGGTCTCCTGGTGCAAATTCCAGCAACTTCCTTCCCTGGAGGTCCCTCCAACACCACCAGCCCAGGCCCACCTGGAGCAGCCTCATTCTGGGGCTCCCTCTCAGCCTCGTCAAGGAGGACTCCCCAGGCCCAAAGGCCTGGCTTCATCATGAAAAGTTCTGTGGGCATCTTGAGGCTTTGACTCTAAGTGTCCTTTGGAAAGATCCTTGTCATGAAAATGTTTGGTTGAAAGTGATCCGAGCACCTGACTCTGCTCTGGATTCCTAGAGAGTAGTGACAGGTTTTGAAAGGACAAAAGCTAACTCAGAAATGGTCCCCAGTCTAAAAGCCCACTATGGTGGTGCTCCTGGAATTGAGGCTCAACACCAACAGAGCAGCTACTCAGCTCTGGAACTCTGGCGTCCTCTGCTGGTGGGCCATGGCTAGTGCAGGCAGGAAGCTTAGCAGTTGAGTCTCTTCCAAGGACCGCCAGCCACCAAGCATGTCAGGGAAGTCACAACAGGCCATTTGTCTGGCCTCTGCTTTGCTGGAGCAGCTGCTCAGGCTGCCCCACAGCATGTCCACGGTGATTCTCAGTCAAGCCTTTGCCACACCTACATGCTGGGGCTTCTGTAATGTCTGATTTGGTGCCTGTGAGATGCATACCAGGAGGAGACTACCCATTCTGTAAAGACAGGTGCTGCTGTGATAGGGCCAAATACAAGCTCTCTGTTATGTTCCAAAGTTACTCTAACTGTTCTAATCTGTAGACCAGGAGGAGCAGCAGATAGAGGCCCTGAGGTCACCGGCACATGTTACTTACAATGTACCGCCAGCACAAGCTGAGGGGACCTGCCAGGCTGCACACAGAGTTCTCAACAGAGAGGATGACAGCTCTGTGATTTCTGAGTCCTGATCATTCTCCTTGATCTTAGACTTCTAGGTACTGACTCTTCCAGCCCCCTCCGTACTTGTCAGCTGCTGATCTGAAGACTAGGGAAGCCTGAGCCCTCCTCTCCAGCTCCGCCCCAGCCTTCTGGTGATGGGCACACAGAGAGGTATCCAGGAGAGTCTTGGGAAGCCCCTGGCCCAGCCAGGATTCTCTATCTGGAGGTGGCTAGTGTCAGAAGCCAGCCATAGTGGTTGCTCAGGGTAACTCTGAGAGCCCAAATACACACAGAACTGAGGTAGACAAACATGCTTAACATAGCATAGGACACAGAGCTTGGGGACATCCTGTTTTGGCCTCTTCTATAGTCATAAGTTGTCTTGTGGGATGAGAGAAGCCTAAGAGCATTGGGCCAGGGATCTCAGAGCTGGGTGGAGCCTGTACACACTGACCCAGGGGAAGGCATGAAGACCACCTAGGCTGCTCAGCAGGTCCCCTGAGGGCTAGTCATGAAAGCTGGATTAGGAAATGGCAAAGATGACAGTGAGCCCTACCCTGTTGGATACCAGAACGCTATAAGCCTCAGGCCATCCAGGTGTCCTGCTGACCATGGGGCCTCAGCCTGGTTAAGAGTTAGCTAAGGTCCTTCCAGGCTCCATCCAGCCCAAGGTCTTCACTCCCATCCGAGCCTTCAGTGCACGCTACTAAAGATGAGCCCTGTTTCCGAGTGGAACTAGAATGAGAGTCGAAAG
Source organism: Lophiomys imhausi (assembly GCA_907164525.1). Lineage (NCBI taxonomy): Eukaryota > Metazoa > Chordata > Mammalia > Rodentia > Muridae > Lophiomys > Lophiomys imhausi. The sequence continues at coordinate 5,893,553 of CAJQZJ010031795.1, read as the reverse complement.
CAACTCTTTCACCATCGCATGCCCAACATTTTGCCATTACTCTAAGCAAATATCATGGCCGATTCCACAATAGACAACTAAGGCCAATCACTAAGAGACCTAACAAAGAAAGGAAGGTCCGACCACCCACCCCCAGCCTGAGGTCTCTCCAGGAAGCAGGGGGTAGCTCTAGTCCAACCTGAGAGCTGAGAGGGTCACACTCTGGGAAGCTGACCCACGGAGCACTAGGGCAAGGTGGACCTCTAGGAACTGTGACCATGCAGGACAAGGCTGCTGCTCAAAGGGCAGTGTTCGTACCTATCATACCCAACCCAGGCCCTGAGGAGCCTGCATTCCTGAGTAAGTGTGGAACTGGCAGCCTGCTCCACCCTGTGGCTTAGGAACAATCCTTGGGAGGTACGAGGTAGGAGCCCCAGGGAGGTAGCATTTGTCCGATGAGGTCAGTAACACTCACCCATTATCCAGGCCATTCTGTCCCACCTTCTTCCCCATGTCACCAAGAATCACCCCTGGCATGGGAAGCAGGGTCTTTGGGTCCCGAATCTGTACAAAGTCCCAAGGAATAATGGCTAGTTAGTCCTTCAGCAGACAAGAAGGTATGTCCAGACAAGCTGACCACTGACAGGGGTAACTCTGAATAGCTCTGGGTCATACTGGGTCCCGTGGAGTGATATGTCCAGGTCTAGGAATGGGGCCTTCTATGAAAAACAGGCCTCTGCGGCTGTGAGGAGGCACAGACCTTAGCCCAAGATCGCCTGGATTCCTGGGTGGGCCGTAAATCCATAGTAAGAGTCCTTAGGAAGAGGACAGTTTCACAGAGAGGCAGTGTTGGGGGGAGGCAGCAGCTGGTATGGCGTGGCTACCAGCAAAAGGGGCCAGGAGCTGGGCCAGGTAAGACAGAGTTTCCTGAGCTGTCAAAGAGCACACTGATTACTGACTCCAGCTTTCGAGCCTGGTGACTCTCCTGTCCTAGTCCTGGCTATGTTGTGTCACTCTAGCAGGCTGGGGGCCCTCACTATTTTGGGGATGTGGAGAGATCCTGTTTGCACCTCTGACAGAGGACATGCATTGGGATCCAGTATTATGACAAAATGGATGTGCATATACATGCTATGGGAAGGACAGCCAGGGCAAGCCAGGGCAATCTCAGCTTCCCCAGTGGATGTCCACTAAACATTCCCTACAGGAATACAGGCATGACCAGCTACAGACCCCTGCCCTGGGGCGCTGTGGGAAAGACAGGTTTTGTTCCACATAAAGCAGAACTGCCAGCCTTAAAACAGAGGCACCACTGCCTCCCTCCCTTCCCCTCCAGGGAATGGGGACAATGTCTAGAGATTCTGTTGTTCTGACTGACAGGCACTGCTGACACAGTAGTGAGGACCACAGCTGCAGCTTACCCACCCAGGAAACACAGGACACCTCAGGCCAGAAGGCCAGAAAAACTGAGGTGAGGACATTTGGAGGCTAATAAGCCCAGTATGGGCTTAGATTGTGGGAGACCTTGTGTCCAAACCCCAGAACCAAGGGAAGATAGCAGGGAGAGAGGGAGAGTGGGCTGATAGAATCTAGGCATTTGGGACTTAACTGTTTGTATGAACCACTAGTTTTTATTTTGTGGATCTGATTTTACTGAACTTCAATACATATAATATAAAGGCTAAAGCTTGACCATAAGGCACTTTTAAATTTTCTATAACCTTTCAGTAAAGCTCATTAGAGATTTTGACACAAACTTGTTTTAAACCTTTTGAAGTAAATGGCATAAAAACCAGATAGTCGGAGAGATAATGGAGATGACCAGAATGTGTCAAGGCTGGGATCCTGGTCCCCAAAGGTAAATGTTTTGGGCTTCAGCACATGGTACTGTGGGGGTGGGGGGCCTCGTTGGGAAAAAAAATCAGGCCACTGAGAGAGTGTCCTTTAAGAGGTTATTGAGATTCCGGCCACTTCCTGTTTCTTCTCAGTTTGTCCCTAGACACAGCATATTTGGCCACATACTCCTGCCAGGATACCTGGGCAGCCACCAGTACCAGAAGACCACGGACTAACACTTCAGAAACTGAGCTGGAGCACACCTTTCCTCCTTTGAGGTGATTGTGTTAGGGATTTTGACACTGTAGCAGAAAGCTAACACAGGAGGAACAACTAACAGGGCAAAAACAGTTAGTGCTTTTCAAATAATCCAACAAAAACCCACCAGTGAGGGCTGCAGGGATGGCTCAGTAGTTCTTGCAGAGAACACAGGTTTGGTTCCCAGCACCCACATCAGGCAGCTCACAACCAGCTGTTCAAGCTTCGAGGGCAGCTGACACCCTCTTCTGGCCTCCACAGGGACTGCATGTACGTGGTGCACGGATGTATATTCAAGCACTCTGTACACATATATATATAAAATAAAAATAAACAAACCTTTAAAAAAATATGACTAGTGGCAGTTTCCAGTTCATATGCAAAGAATTCCAAAGTGAAAAGCAAAAGCAGTTAAAGCCATGCTTAGCTCATAAATAATAACTGAGCAAATTCACCTGTCCATTTCCCGTGATATGTACAAGACTGCCAACCCTGCAGGGCAGTACAGGCTGTGCCAGCTATACAGGCGTGCAGCTGGAGAGGGATGTTGAGATTCTCTTGCAGCAGTTACTGATTTTGATTTTTGAGACAGAATCTACACAGGCCAGATTTGCCTCAAACTCACAGTCCTGCTTTGGCCTCCTGAGTGCTGGGATTACAGACGTGCTCTGTAATGACAGGCCTGCTGGGTGCTTTCAGTGTAACCCACAGAGACTCCAGCGGCACTGCACTTGTGGGCTGAAAGTGAGGCACGCTGCAGGAAGCCAAGGGTCCACATGAACGTCTTCCAGAGCAGCACAAGTCTGCCTGACAACAACATGCATGTAGCCACATGCATGGTAACTGTCTACCTGTGCCGGCCCCACCCAGGTCTTACCTGCACTAGGAAGGAATGCAGCCCATGGCACTGGCCACTTGGCATGTAGAGCTGCGCAAACACCACCGCGTGAGTTGCCGTCTTGCCCATGTTGCCCACCCAAAATTTTGCAGCCTCGAAATCTGGGGTATGTAAGATGAATTCCTGTGAAGGGGAGATTGGCAACCTTAGTAGCAGCTGAGACAAGAGAACGGCTTCCCCTCCACAGCAGGCTGACTCCTTTGTGCAAGTCTCTGAGCCAACAGTAAAAATGGACTGAAAAAATTTATTTCCTGTGTGGGCCAAGCTGACTTCATTTTTGTTCCAGGGTCACCTTACAGGGGAAACAGAAAATAAGGCCTAGTCTCTCACACAGTGAACTGCTGGCTGGCATTCCTCCATAGGCACTGCCACACTGACGGCAGAGGACATCCCCCTGACTGCTAATGAATAGTGCCTGCTTGCCTTCTGTTGCTTTGAGTGCATGGGAAACTGCAGAGAGCATTATCCCTTGGAAAAAACTTTGGGAAAAAATGTGTGAGGCAGAAACTAGTGTGTGAGCTAGGGCACACGTCACTGGCAGGGATGTCTGAGGCAAGTTCCAGTTCTGTTGAGTCAGCAATTGCCCCACAGCCTAAGGTATAGTCCCAAGGCACTGTCCTCTTCTACCAGCCAGCACAGGCTTCCTACCAAGTCCCCTAGAAGCCACAGGTACCAGAGTACAGACAGGGCCAACGAATCGGAAAGACCAAGATGAAAGTCAAGAAGCAGGCAACACGGGGCTGGAGATTGCTCAGTGGTTAAGAGGACTGGCTGCTCTTCCAAAGGAACCAGGTTCAAATCCCAGCAACCACACGGCAGTCCACAGATGTCTAATTGCTGGGTGTAATGGCACATGCCTTTAACACAGTCCTCAGGTGAGTGGAAAAAGGAGCTTCCACACCCCATTTGGCACTGACCATCCTCAACATCTGAGACCTGTGGCAGTTTGAATAGGAATGGTCCCCATAGACTCATGTGTTTGAATGCTTGGCACTAGGGAGTGGCACTAGGAGGACATAAGGCCTTGTTGGAGAAAGTGTGTCACTGTGGGGGTGGGCTTTGAGGTCTCCTATGTGCAATATGCTCAGTGTGACTCACAGTCTCCTTCTGCTGCCTGTGGATCACTGCCACTGCCACGCTGACGGTAGAGGACATCTCCTCTCACCTCCTTCTCCAGCACCATGTCTGCCTGCACTCTGCCATGAGAATGGACTAAACCCCTGAAACTGTAAGCCAGCCCCAATTAAATGTTTTCCTTTATAAGAGGTGCTGTGGTCATGGTGTCTCTTCACAGCAATAAAACCCAAATTAAGACAGAAGTTGGTACCAGGAGCGGGATAGTGCTATGATAGGCCTGACCGTGCTTTTATTTGGAGGAATATGGAACACTTTGGAACTTTGGAGTAGAAAAGTAGTTTAACACTTAAAGTGGGGCTTATTGGGCCATCCTTGTGGGAACATGGATGAGAGAGGTGCTGAGGTGACATGAATTGTGGGGGCCTGGCTCAAGAGTTTCAGAGCAGAATTTTTAGTATGTGGCCTCTGTGAGTTCTTGTGATATTTTGGCTAAGAATGTGTCTCTTCACAGCAATAAAACCCAAACTAAGACAAGACTCATGTCCCTCCCACCCTGAATACTAGGAGCTTATAGAGGACCAGGTGCCTGGCCTGTCTCCACAGTGCCTCCCTGCAGAGGGTAGTGTCCACACAGAGCAGTACCTAACAATGCCTCACCAAGAGTAAACAACACAGTTGTCACAAGGATGCAATAAATGTAGCAAGGAACAGATCTAGGAAGCAGGGGGCAGTACAGAATGCTCAACCACCAAAAGGCCTGTGAGCATATAGGCAAGGCAGGCCCCAGGGTTGGGGTTGTGGAGAATTACCCTCCTTTGGGACACCCGCAAAGTGTACGTATCTGACCCTCTATGGGTATGGGTCCCCATAGCCATTTTCTCAGCATGGAAGGTGAAGGCTTCATGCCTCAGCACAAGGCATGCTCTCAGTACCCTCTGACAGTGGCCTCTAATGAGAGTGTGCAAGGGGACAACATTCTTGATTAATTAGTATTCATTTACAACATTTCATGTATTCCACCCAGGGCCTAGGGAAATCCAGAACCTACCTGGGTGGCTGGATCAAAATGAGCTGTCGTTCGCATGGCCTTGGTGTTACTCCCATGGCTCAGTTCGGTGAGAGCAAAACAGCCAAAAATCTAAAATCAAAGTGCAAAGTGACACCAGGTGAGGTGTGTGTCACTTGTATGTATTCCTATAGGGACCTTGCCACCATGAGCCCTGGAGGACTAAAGCCAGGAGCCCTGTCACACCTCTCCCTGTCTATGTCACAAGAACAGGGCATGACAGAGCCATCCTGCTGCAATGGACACCACTGCCACCTGCTGGTGGCAGGTTATGTTGAGAACAGGCTGCAGAAACCTTTATAGTCAGAGGAGGCCACGGGGGCATCAGTCAGAAAGGAAGGCTAAGTCCACAGGCAGACACGGTGGGCAAGGAAGAGGGCCAGCCTCAAGCATTAGGTGAGCAGGGCCTGGCCCCCCAGGCCTCTCCCGTGTCTGCCCTATCTGCGGCTAAGTGTGGTGAGCTCACAGCTCATGGCCAACTCACCTCCAAGTTATAGATCTTCTCAAGGTACTTGAGATGCCACTCAGAACCAGAACTGAAAACTGTGGACCCAAAAACCTGAAATGTAAGACAGATCAGGGTGAAGGTGGGCACTGCCGCTCCTAGGCACACCTCATACCTACCCCATGCGCTCCTAACCCTACCACTTCCTACTGGACTGTACATTTTGAATAAATATCTTTTGTCCAAGAACCCATGGGTGAAAATTTGCACCAAAAGTTGAGAATCTAGTCTTGTCACTGAATCTTAAATGGAGCATATTTTAGGACCCACGTGGCCATGCTTTGTGTCTGATGTGTGTGGTGTTGGGTGGACATGGGTTCCCTGCTCTCAGCCGCACACTCACCAACATGTGAAGGACACATTTGTTGGCCAGGGACCAGTCGTACATGCCCAGGCAGTTAATCAATACTAGAATCTTCAGGGGGTTCTTCAACAGGTCCTCTACATTGAAGAAGCCATACTCAAAAACCCGCTTGCAGCGAAGGAAGTTCAGTTCCCGTTGCTTCTCCAAAGGCAGATCGGCCCCGTATGAGCGGGCAAAGAGGGGGTCATTCTCCAAAGCCGAGAAGATGGTCTTCTGTAAACAAAGAACACAAGGTGCAAACTAGAAGACCAAAGGTGGGTTTCATGTGCTCCCATGCATTTGGTTTCTCTCAGAGCCATAGCTGCCTAAGACCTAGTCTGACCCACAAACCTCCAGATGAAAACATCCATCCCAGCTCAGAGGAGGACTTGGGAATTTCAGAATCTTGTCTACTCCTTCCTTCTGGCATCCTGCAGCCCATCTTGGGGTAAGAAGAAACAGACCCAACTGTCCCAAGACCCACCCATCCTACAGAGCCAGGAAGGACAGGAAGGTCACTGGACTTCAGAGCCACTTAAGTCAGGGAATAAAGACACAACCAGGCTCCATATGGACCTTACCTTGAAGTGGAGTACATCCTGGCCATCCCAGAAGAGCAGCAGCTCCTTGGAGCTGAAGGAGGCTCTTGCTCGGTAGGCACTAAGGGGGCCCTTGGGAATGTCTGGCCATAAAACACTGTCTCTTTCTTCTGGTGCAGATCCCATGGTATTGTCACCTGCACAGAGAACCAAACCTGCTGCGTGATGCAATTGTGAACAGCCACACCATGTCAGAAAAAGAGCAAAGCCAGGAGCTCCAAAGCAACATCAGCATGGAGGCACCAGTGTCCAAAAGGGAGGGTGAGGAGCACTCCGCTCCTGGACTGCACTCCTGAGCGGGCAGTGAGGCCACAGGGCAGAGCTGAGCCATCTGCGGGTGGAGTAGGAAGGAGGGCCAAGGTCACAGGCTGTGACAAGCCCGGTAGCTGTGGACAGTCCAGCCTGGGGCTCACTTTCTATAGTCTCAACGTCACCACCGCTGCAGTTGAGATCAAAGCAGCCCGCAGATGTCCCAGAACTGTCAGTGCAGTCCCTGAGCAGACACTGCAAAAGCTTTAAGCAGCACCCCCTTTCCAGCCCCAGCCTGTGCTGCTGGAGCAGTCAAAATGGCAGCTCCTGTGGCTGCTCCTGTCAGAATGGCACACACTGACTCAGGAGCTGTCCTGTCTCAGCCTGCTGCTGAATTGGGAGCTGTCCATGGTGAGGACACCTTTCCTGCCTCAGCCTGCTGCTGTCAGGGGAGCTGTCCACAAAGGCAGCACCTCCTCTCCAGTCTCTGTCAGCTATTCATGCTTCCTTGCCATGGGCTCCCTTTGTAACTGTGGTAAACTTCATAAACTTTGTAAACCCTCAAGGCAGGAAAGTGGCCAGACTCCTGCCTGAAGAACTCCAGCAGCCCATCTCCTCCCCCAGACCTCTCTGTCATAACATTTTCAGCCTCTGTAACTGTCACAAAGGTCATCTCCAGCCCCTCAATAGGACTCATCCCAGATTAGGCTAATTTTAGATGAAAAGTTTGAACAAAAAGCCACCAATCCAAAAAGAGGAAAGCTCACCAATCCCTGAGCTCTCCAAGCTCAGGACTTAAAATTCCACCAATTCTCACCGTGGAAATCCATACCTCAGAAAGCTCCACCCCCAAGAAATCCTATATAAGCCCTATACTTCATTCAGTTCCCGGTTGTCCTTTCCTAGGAGCAGGGGCAGCCACACACTGGATTCAACCTTCCACACCCCAGACTCTCCAACAAATCTCTTTTATGAGATTTGCTACCTGCTGAGACTCTTTCATTAGAAAAAACAAAGAAGACAAGAAGCAATGAAGACAAGAAGGGAAAAAGGAGTGGGGATAAAGCTCCAAGGCTCCACAGCTCAGCTGAGATTGGGGAATCCCTCCCCTGTGAGCTGTAACGTCTCTGCTGAGGAAGCCTCCTCTCAGAGCTGTGTGGTTCCTGGGCTCCTGTGCCTCAAGATACCCTTCCACTGGGACATTGTCCCACCTAAAAGAGCTGTGTGGTTCCTGGGCTCATGAGTCCCAGGATACCTTCCTCAGAGCTGTAACACTTTCACTGGGGATACCTTCTCCTCTCAGAGTTATGTGGTTCCTGATCTCATGAGTCCCAGGATACTTTCTCATCCAAGCAAGCCTAACATTAATACTCTCTTGTTACAATTGCCTGCCTGAGAATACTGTGGACTTTGGGTGAGCAAGATGTTCGGATCCCCTCCTGGATCACTAGGCCCAGGGGCAGGGAACTTCCCCTCAGGAATCTGGCCACTTAAAACACATGATGTCCTTGCTCACCTGGACACAGGCCACTGGACACAGAGGCTGGGACCACAGGTTCCTGTACTGCTCTGTACTCAACAGTCAGGCATCCCACTCACAGAGTAAAAGGGAAAGTCCTTTTCACTAAAGGACCATTCTGGAATTCTATGGATAAACTGGGTCCTCTTCCAGAGATCTGATTCATCATGGCATAGAGGCAAAGGGTTATGCTCTATTCAACAAGAGTCTGAAAGCCAAATCCAGGCAAGGAGGCCCAAAGACCTTGGACGCCATTGAGGTGACTGTTCAAATAGTCTAGGCTGTACTGTGTGTTGTAGTCACAATGTTGGTGGGTTTTGTTTTGTACTGTTTTAGATTTACTTATTTTATGTGCACTGGAGTTTTACCTGCATGTATGTCTGTGTGAGGGTGCCAGATTCTCTGGAACTGGAGTTACAGACAGTTGTGAGCTGCCATTTGGTTTCTGGGAATTAAACCCAGGTCCTTTGGAAGAGCAGCCAGTGTTCTTAACTGCTGAAACACCTTTCCAGTCCTGGAGATGAGGAAGGACAGGGAAAGCAGGGACATTGCAAGGCTAAGCACTTGCCTCCTACAGACTGAGCCCTATGAGCCCCTCCCCAACTCTAAGATAAGTGGTTGTCCCCACAGAAACACAAGCCACTAAATCCAAGGCCAGAGGGAGGAAACACAGTCCAAAGGTGAGAGCAAGGGCCCAAAAAGAGGCAAGAGAAGGACAACAGACAAAAGCTCCAGGAACAAAAACTATGTCCTTGTAAAGACTGGGAAACATCCACCATCTGCTCCCAGAAAGCCCAGATTCTGATGAGAAGACAGAGGGGACATCAGGACCCACCACAAACTAGAGGCACTATAGGAATACAAAAGTGGGAGTTAGCTCACAGAGGCAGTATGCGGAAAAGGGCCATGAGGAAAACTACCAGTTACCCACATATGCTACAGCAGGAAAGGACACAAGGGAAAAGGGGAGGGTAAAGGGTTAAAGCAATGAAGCCAGGCTGGAGTGATGACCCAGTATTCAAAAGTTCTTACTGTTCTCACAGAGAACACAGGTTTGGTTTCCAGCACCCACATATTGGCTTACAACTGTCTCTAGTTCCAAGGGATCTAAAACTTCTGACCTCCTTGGGCTTCTGTACACATGTGGTACACAGACATACATGCAAATACACACTCTCACACACACATGCACACATACACACAACTGAATATTGAAACAATGAAGCTAAATGTTTAAACAAACAGACAATGAAGCTAGAAACACTAAGGACAAAAATACAGATGCCTGCTACGGGTTTGAGACAGCCACATGACTTGTGAGAGGTTAAAAGACTCTAAGAAATACGCCCAGCAACAGGGGCCAGTGGCTAGCTTCCACGAGACTCTTTCCCTTAGGAAAACAGTGCTAGGCACTGCTGCTTGCTACATATTCTTGCTTCTAACACACTGCTTCTAACGCAAACACATCAGACTACATTGCAAGTAAGGATGGCTTCTAACAATCCTGCCTCAGTTTAAGAAAGACACTCAAGACCATCCTGAATACTGGTGGTTCTCAACCTATGGGTTGTGAACCCTTTGGGGATCAAATGATCTTTCACAGGGGTCTCCTAAGACCACCGGAAAACACAGATATTTACATTACTATTCATAACAGTCGCAAAATTACAGTTATGAAAATAGTTTTATGGTTGGAGGTCACCACATGGGGAACTGCATTAAAAGGTCACAGCATTAGGAAGGTTGAGAGCCAGTGCTGTAGACAGCCAGCCAACACTTTGGCAGCTGTGAGAAGAGAGATTAATTTAATTAGTAGCACTTGGAACACCTTCAAGGTCAAAATGAACAACCTGACGTAGTCAGCCTTGGCAAGACCAGCCAGTAACTAATGGCTGGAAAATGAGTCAACAACTAACAAAGTCATCATCAGAGATGAGCAATGGGGGCTGTGACCACATAGCTTTGTGGCTAGCATATCAGCAGCCACAGACAAGTCTAGTTTGACAAATCCAGCTCACATAAGTAGCCTCCTCTGCCTTCACCCTCTGTGATAGTCAAACCTTACTATCAACTTGACTGGATCTGGAATCTTGGGGGAAAAAAAACCCAAAACAAAAACTTATCTCTGGGTGTACTTGAAATTGTTTCCAGACAGTTTTAACTGAGGGAAGACCCAAGCTAAACATGAGAACATCATCCCATGGGCTGGAGTTCCAGACTGAATAAAAAAAAAAAAAAAAAAAAAAAAAAAAGAGGGGCTGGCAAGATGGCTCAGTCATAAAGGCACTTGCTGTCAAACCTGGAGACCTGAGTTCAATTCCAGGGGCCCCACATGGTGGAAGGAGAGAACCAACTCTCCTGGTTTGTTCAACGACCCACTACATGCATGAGCCTCTGCCCCAGAGGATAAGTGAATAAGACAGGATTTAAAAAAAAAATGAACGGGGTGGTGGTGGAACATGGTCCAGTAGGTAAAAGTGGTAGCCATCAGGGCTGATGCGGTAGGAGAGGACTGACTCGGCAAGATGTCCTCTGGCTGTACAAACAGCCGGCGTGCACACACACACCTAAATAAATAAATGTAAAAAAGGCTAGATGAACACAGCACTCATCTCTCCTGCTGTCATGGTTTCCATGCATGATGAAATGTACCCTCGAGCTGTGAGCTAAAACAAAGCTTCCCTCCTTAAGTTGTTTTTGTCACAGCAACAAGAACAGTAACTAGTGCAACTGGCTGCTCTTGGAGTGGACCTGGGTTTGGTTCCCAGCACCCACATAGCAGTTTACAACTCCCATTCCAGGGGATGTGCCATCCTTCCCTGGCTTCTGTAGGCACTATATCCACATGGTCATATACATACATGCAGGTGAACACAGACACAAAGTAAACACATATATGATATATATATGACATATATACATATATTCATATATCCCATACCAGGATATATGATGACAGGCTGTACACCTGTCATCAAAGCACTTCTGAGGCAGAGGCAGGAGGGTCAGGCGTTCAAGGTCAGCTTTGGTCACCTAGTGAGTCCAAGGCCAGTCTGAGCTACATGAGACCCTGACTAAAAAAAGTCACACTTGTACATGGCATCATTCTTGATTAGCATGCTACAATAATTCAACGAAAGACACAGTCTTCTCAACAACCATGGATAGCTCCACGTGAAAGGACAAGGTGCTCACATACACAAAAATTACCTCCCTGAGGCACAGACATATACATACAAACTAGACCTATCAAACTCTTAGAAGATGGTGGAGAAGTCAATCTCTGTAATCTTAGATTTGCAAAATCTTCTTGAAGAAGGCATGCGACAACTAATCTTGGTTGCCAGTTTGAGTACATTTACAATCAATTAAAACACAAGACTCTGGTCATTCCTGTGAAAGATTTTCTTGTTCAAATTATCTGAAGCAGGAAAATTCCTTCTGGTGGCATCATATCCAGATAAAAGGACATGGAAGGAAACTTTGTTTTTGGCTTGGTTGCTCTCACTTGATTGGCAAGTTCATCTATCTTGTTTCTGAGACATTCCTCTCTAGTATTAGAATCTACTTTTCAGGATTCCAACATGGACTGAAAACCAGGAGAGCCCCAGGAATCCTCTAGGACTACAGCCCCAAACTGATATGCAGAGACATCCAACCTCATGGACAGAGCAACTACTGGATTCGTGGCCTCTCTAGAGTGAGACAGCCATTGTTTTTTGTTGTTTTTTTTTTTTTGTTCTGTTTTTCAAGACAGGGTTTCTCTGTGTAACCCTGGATGTCCTGGGCTCACTTTGTAGACCAGGCTGGCCTTGAACTCACAGAGATCGACCTACATCTGCCTCCCGAGTGCTGGGATTAAAGGTGTTCGTCACTATGTCCAGCTAAGACATCCATTGTTATACTATCCAGACAACATCCTGTAAATCAACCTAATAAATTATACATATATGTGTCACATACATATATGTGAGCATATATATTCATTTGATCGGTTCTTTTCTTTTAGAGAACCTTGACTAATTCCGGTCATCATAGGCGACAAGAGACCACGGATTTCTTCTTAATTAAAAACACCTGTGGCAAAGAAGCTCAGCGTGTTGGTCTAGATCCCAGATCCTCATCAGCTCCCAAAGGTCCCATGCCACCTGAGGTCACCAACACAACCACACTAAGGTACAGTTGACACAAACATAACCCACAGAGCCAAGTTGCCTTGGCTCAAATATCAATAGCACAGTTTACCGGTCCAGTGAACTTACCAAGTTGCTTTGCCACCCTGTTTCTCAGAAGCAAAAACGTCTGAGTGGAGGGCAGTGTCTGCCACGGAGGTTTCTGGGACTCACTTCAGGCCCTTGGGATGCCTCCTGAGGTAAACAGCAGCTTTATTATCATTGTTCCCACACAACTTTCCTCCAGTCTTTTCCTCTATTTAAAATTAAAAAATGACGAGGCCATAGTTATGGTCTGAAGTCCTACATGTACATCCCCAACAGATCAGACCCAACCAACATACAGTCACTAACATTACACATTGAATTATCAGACTGAAGCTTTCAGGACAACTGGGAGATTGATACCACCTGGCCTTATGGTAAGGATTTTCTTTCTGCTTCAGTCTTACAACAAAGTGGCAGATGACCCAAACGTCACCAATCTGTTCCTTGTCTTTGTTCCTCTTCCTTGTTCCCACGTTAAAAAAAAAAAAAATCCAGTGTTATGCCGGGCATAACAGACTAGCCTACGTCCTGACTACTGCCAAGACTGAGGCAGGATGATCGAGTTCAAGGCTAGCCTGGACAACTGAGACCCGTACAGAGAATTAAGGTCTCAGGTTTAGACTAGTGGTAGAGCACTTCCTGAGAATTCGCTAGGTCCAGAATTCAATGCACTTGAGGAGAAGTATAAATAGTGTCTTGCCGGAGCCCAGTGGGGGGCAGTTCATGGACACTACAAACTAATTCAATCTACAGCTAACTTTGTTCTGTCTGTCTTGGGCTACCTCCCTGCCTCGAGGCAGAGTCTAAAAAGCAGCAGTCAGCTCTTTTTTCCACTAGTGAGTGTGTCGTCGGGACAGAGTGCAAACTCCAGTTGTCACCCCGGCCTGGGCTCCCGCAAACCCTGTCCTGTCTGGAATCTCCCGGGCCCTGAATATCCTCACCGCCCGGATCCAGCTTGAGGTCCGCGGTCCCGGACACCGCAGCGTCCGGCGCACCCTGTAGATAAGTAACCTGGCGTCTGAGGGCGGGGCTCCATCCCGGAACGTGACGTCATCCCTCCCTTTGCTGCGGATGCAGCAGGCTGAAGCCTTGCGTCATCATTCCGCGCCGCCTCGTCGCCAGGCAAACGCGGACGCGCCCGCGGGCTCAGCTCAGATATGATTCTGGGTTTGGAGTTACAAGATTTCGTTCCCGTTCGCTCTCGGCCTGTCTAGAGCCCTCGAGCCTATTCAGAAACAGCCCCAGGTCAGAGCCCTCGGCCCAGGTCAGAGCTGTCCTGTTTTGGTCGGAGACTCTCGTGACTCTGGGGGCACTTCCGGGAGAGTGGGACTACGGCTCCTTTAAGGTGTACTTTACCCAGAATTGCTCCTGTTTTCCCAGGAGACCTCTTTGCCAGGAACTCCTAGAATAATGCTCTGGTAGTCAGATTCCCGAAGTCACTGCACAACTACTCAGCGCACTCCTGGCTGGGCGTTTCTGAACGAGCAGCAGCTGGCGGACTTTCATCACTGTGGTCCAACCGCGGTACCTGGCGGCCACAGTATTAACAAGCTCACAACTCCAGCCTCACTATACTCGCTTTCCTTTTTCTGCCTCACAGGTCCTTTCTTCTTGGTATCAGCTATACACCAGAATCTTGTCTCAGGGTCTGCTGGGGACAGGGTGGGGATCGAAGCCAAGTCTCATAGATATAATGAAATGTACAGAGATAGAACCAAATAGGACTGGTTTGTTTGCCAGAGGAAGCCCGGTTTCCTGTGAAAGGAACTAAATACTGAGTAGTGCAATTAGGGGAATAGAAAGATGCTGAATTCTGTTTCAGAGACGGGTTTAAGGCAGTGAGACCAGAATCAAGTGGACTCAGCCGAGGCTGGGAGCTGCCTGCCTAATTGCATAACTGCTTTGTCCAAAGCAATATCGCATTTATGGCCCTGACTCAGAACAGACTTGCAGTCACAGGTGTCAGTAGGGCTTTCCTATTGAAAAGCAGGCCGTCCTGCACGTGCCTCGTGAAGTCATAGTGTAGAGGACTGACTCCTGAAAGGGGTCCTCCAACCTCCAGGATCATTCTTTGGTACATTTGTGCCTGCACTCATTACACACACACACACACACACACACACACACACACACTCACATACACACTACACACACAAAATAATAATAGTAATATTTAAAGCTGAGGAAATGACTGAAGGGAGGGCAGCCTAGAGAATGGAATTGTTTCCACCATTAAAACACACACACACACAAGGCAAATATAATCAGATAAACCAACAACAAATACATCCTTTCCACCTGCTGTGCAGTTGTCAGAGGGCCCCCCCCCATCACCAAACGGGAACCTGGCAGCAAGGGCAGATGACAGCAGCTACCAACCCTGAATGTCTTGCTCTAGTCTAGCCTAGTAGTTTCCTAGAATTGGAGGAGCACTCCTACCCAATCACATTCATAGAGACTGAATAGCTGGTAGGAATGTCTTCTGCTTTGCAAAGCAGTCAGAATGGACATTCAGTCTCCACCAGCATTTACAACTAGAACTCTGTCATTGTTCAAGGAGTCCTTGAGTTCACAGAGCCTCCCAGAATAGCCTGCAAGAGTACATGCTGTTGTTTTTTTCAAAGTTAGAGAGTAAGGTACCTACTCATTACAGAATTCATATGTTGCTCACAAGTGTTGTCCAGATAGGGCTAGTAAGAACTCAGATTCATATGTTAACATTAGAAAAGCAATAGTCCCTTGGGAATTCTCAGTTTAGATGGACAGTGGGGATGCTGACTCCCTAACATTAAGATTTTCCTTGGGAACGATGGACTTGCTATCTGGGATGGGCGAGCCATGGTGGATCATAGGCATATGAGAACGTCAGAAGTAAAAGCAGTCATATGGGTTCTTTGAGAAAGCAGGTTCTTTGCCATGAGGACAGATAAAAAGGGTGGCATCCCTCTGAGGCTGATGGCAGTTGCTGGAACAGCTTCCTTAGGGACAGATTTTTGTGCAGTGTTGTGATTTTGTTACGAGGCAAATATTGCCTAGAACCATCCCTAGGTCTCCTGGCTCCATTTTGTTGGGAGTTTATTGATGTAAGTGAATTCCATTTGATTCTCATTCAGGCTCCCTCCAGGACTAAGGGAGAGAAGAGATATTTCCAAACAGTTGTGGGAGCAGGAGAAAGGGTCAGCATCGTTGGTGAGTTGATACAGCTGAGACAATGGCTGTGGCAGTGGAGCTGGGTGGTGGGAAGAGAGCTGTTCACTGTTAGTTCCATGGAGGATAGGTGTCATTGCAGTAGACAAGCAGGTAGAGGAAGGTTACACAGCATGTTCCAGGCCACTCCCAGTGTGCAGGATCTCTCTCTCTCTCTCCCCCTCTCTTCTTTCCTCTCTCTCCCTGCCTCCACTCTCACAATTCTCCAGTTCTCTGCCTTTGCCCATCCCTTCTTCTCAGGGCAGGCTCAGCATATTTGGATACCACCATTTTACTCTTTATTTAGTTCTATGGCAGCTGAGTTAAAGACCTGCCCCCAATCCAATGTGATGGTGTGCTTGTCTTGCAATACTGGCACTAGGGAAGCTGAGGTAAGAGGATCATAAGTTTGAAGCCAGGCTGGCTGATATAACAAGATCTTGTCAAATAAATAAATCAGTCTGTCTTTCTCAACTCTGGCCTGGTTTACTTCAAGACCTCTTGGTGTCATTTACCTATGTTCTCCAGCTCCCCAACTCCATGGGTCTTAGGACACACCCTCACCTGTGTGTGACAGAGAACTCATTGGACGGACACTCTGTGTTGAACCCAGGGGACAAGGAGACTGCAGGATGATGCTGAGAGGAAGAACTGGATCAAGCTGTCCTCAGGTGTAGACTGCTAAGATCAAACGAGTATAATGTTAAGGAAAGAAAGGGCTTTGTTCTTGCCTCATTAGCTACTTCCTGATAAGACTACCAAAAGCTGCAAGGGTGATGGCCCTTTAAATGACTCAGGGAACAGTGACATGGAAGTGTTTTTAGGAACCCTCCAAGCAGACCCACCCCTACTCACACTTGCCTCATTCCAATGCCCTGTCATGCTGTATCCTGCTGGTTTTCTAGTTATTTGTTCTGTTGGCGGCCACTGGCACCTGCAACTATTTTCACATTTTTTGTTTGTTGTTGTTGATGGTGTTTGAAACTGTCTCATGTAGCCTGGGCTGACATCAAAGTTACCATATAGTTCAGGGTGGCCTTGAACTCCCGATCCTTCTGTTTGGAATACAGGTATGTGCCAACACACCTGGCTGTACATTGTCACAGTTTATTCCCACACTCTGGTCACTTGTCTCTTGCCATACCTTCCCTGTCACAACCAGACTCCATAATTAGTTCAAGATTCACAGGAAAGTGTTGGGGAAACAGTCACCACATCACTCAGTGGAGAACATGGTAAGGATTCAACACCAACCATGACTGGTGACAGCTCTGCCAGGACCACCCACACCAGCTTCCTAGTTGTAAACTCCTGTACAGTAGTGGGCAGCCAAAAAGGATGCCTACAAGTGTAAGGTGCACACACAAAAGCTGATGTTTAGTCACAGTGAATGTTCCTGGTGTGAACCTGTGGAGGGAAATATCCCACTGTGAACCCAACCATCCAAAGGGTTATCAACCTGGAAAGAAAAGCAGACTCAGAAGCTCTCAGGAGTTAAAGGGCTTCTGTAGCAATAGGAGAGCATTGCAACCTTGCCAGGCATTTCCTGACCAGTTACAGCATATCCGATGAGATGGGGACCAAAGGGAACTTCACACAAATTGTCAGTGACAAGGGCTTGCTGCAGGACTTGGCATTAGCTCATTGGTGAAGGTACACAGGTGTGTTTGTCCAGAGTGTCTACCTGGATTGCTGCAATCTCAGGCAGTCTTCTCCCCATAAGCCCTGCTTCAGGAAAACATGAGGTAGGAGGAGAGGGGTGGGAAGTCTTGTCTTTAACCCTGGAAGTCATAGAAACCATGAGAAAGCCCAGTGTCAGGGAAATTATGGTTAGACTTTTGGCCAGGAACCAAAAGAGAAAGAAAAAGAAGGAAAATAAAGCAAATGCTTAGCATCCAAACCACAGATGTGAGCTCAGGGCACAAGGTCAGAAATAGAAATGGTCAGTTTGTTAAGAAAGGAAAAGGAGGGCTGGAGAGATGGCTCAGAGGTTAAGAACACTGACAGTTCTTCCAGAGGTCCTGCGTTCAATCCCCAGCAACCACATGGTAGCTCATAACCATCTATAATGAGATCTGGTGCCCTCTTCTGGCCTGCAGGCATGCAGGCATAGTACTGTATACATAATAAATAAATAAAATATTACCAAAAAAAAAAAAAAAAAGGAAAGGAAAAGGAGATGGAGAGATGTCTCAGCAACTAAGATCTCCTTATTTCTGGGCACTTTCTGTTAAGTGGCCCAGAAATAAGATCCAAGGAAGATTGTGTTGTTCACTTGCCCAGTAACATCCTCAGAGGGCAGTTGACAAATTCCTTCCCATTACCACCACCACCATGGGTACACCGGTTCTGGACAGGCAGTCACTCAGACCTCTGTCTATCCTGGGTCTTGCTGATTTCCTTTCAATGAAGGTTAGGAACTGCTTCTCCCAGGAGTCATTGCAGGGCATCTCTGGGTTCTGAAGTTCTCCTATCATACTTCCTAACCTTGGTGACCTCCTGTGTGCCACAAAGGATCTTAGTACCATAATGCTGAAAGTTAATGGTGCCCCTTCTAGAAGGAGGGGACTGAAAGCAAACAAAATTGGGTATAAGAAGGCACAGCACAACAGCAGGAGTCTGGGAGGTGTCTAGTTGGTGTGAGGAGCCCTGCCTGGGGAGGGACAGTTTAACTGGCTCCCAGTGGGAGAGAAGATCTGGAAAGGCCCTAAGGTTGGAGTGGCCCTAGCTTGTTTGAAGAACCAAAGACCATGTGGCAGGTCTCAGCAGGTGGAGAAAGAAGGACAGGGAGTGGGGTTGAAAAGGGAGATGGACTGCATGTGGTGCTGGGGGTGAGAGCCATGGCAGAGTAAACAGACATTAGTTCAGTGTGGTACTTTCCCATAAGAAACCTGCAGGACACCAGCCCACAGCAAGTGGATGGCTCTTCCTCTTCCCGAGCAGTGGCTTCTGAATTTCTAAACTTTGCTCCAAGTCTAAGCCTACAGGTCTCTGAGTTCCCTTTCATACCCTTCCTTGTAGCATGTAGCAGTGAAAATAGGAACTAAAGGATAGTGTGTGGACACACTTATAGTTTCAGCGCTCAAGAGAAAGAGGCTGAGGAGTCACTAGTTTGAGGCCAGCCTACCTAAGTAGAGATGTGATTGGCCTGGTAGGAGTGAAGGTATTCTCCTCCCCGCTTCAAGTATAATTGTACTTGTCTGTGTACTTATGTACACATACTACAAGCATGTATGTGTACATGAGTGCAAGTGCACATGTAAGCCAGAAGGTGGCATCCAATCCCTTAGAACCAGTTACTAGTGTTTTTGAGCTGCTGTATATTCGTGTTGGAATCTGAGCTACAGTCTTCATGATTTGTAAAAATAATTAATTAAATTATTTTGGGTTCCACTTGTAGAGAAATTATTAAATTGTTTACCAGTATTTATGTTATTGTTAATTGATTCAGCGGCAGTTAATTCTTAACCCACCATTATAAATGGGCACACTGAGACCACATGGATTTTACAAGCCTAGGCCTGGATTGAGCAATCTTGGCCCATCTAAGATAGCTCTTAATTGTATTACCCTAATATGTCCCCATATATACATACGCCCCCTTGGACTGCCATTCTCCACGCTATGCTGATGTTCCTGGCCATGTGGAATGAGGTTCTTTTTTCTAACCCATGGTGTGCGTCCTCTTTCCTGCTGCTCCTGGCTGGAATGCTCGAATCCTCTGTCTAAAGCACAGGTTTCCTGTTCTAATCTCAGGAAGTCCCACCTTTTCTGTCTTTGCCCAATCTCAGGCCTTGGCATTTTATTTAACCAATCAGAATCAATATAAGTAACAGACAGCAAACAGGGCCAATTAACATTTAGAATGCTTAACACTACCCCAACAATGATTGAGCAGCAAATGTTCTTTTGTGTGTGTGTTTGTTTTCTTTTTAGAGACATATTTTTCTCTGTGTAGTCCTGGCTTTCCTGGAACTCACTCTGTAGACCAGGCTGTTCTTGAACTTGGAGATCTGCCTGCCTGTACTTCTGAAGTACTGAGATTAGAGGTTTGGGCCACCACTGCCCAGCACAGCACCATGTGTTCTTAACAGCTAAGAAGTTTCACCATCCCCTAGGAGTGAAGATATTCTAAAGAGACATTTGTGCCCTCTCACTTGGCTATCAGACAATAGAAAACATGGTCCTTAACTGGGCATTTAGGCATTTACGCCCCGTATTCAGGAGACAGAGGTAAGCAGATCTCTGAGTTTGAGGCCAGCCTGGTCTATGGAGTGAGTTTTAAGCCAGTTGGAGCTACATAGGGAGAACTTATCTCAAAAAACAAAACAAAACAAAACAAAATGTGTGAACTAGGTTCTAGGTGTGACTGCACACTATCTTTTAATTCACATTTCACTGCTGCATGCCACAAGGATGTGAAAAGGAACTGAGAGACCTGCAGGCTTAGGCTTGGAGCAAGGTTTAGAACTCCAGAAGCCACTGCCTGGGGAAGAGGAAGAGCCATACATTTGCTGTGGGCTTGTGTCCTGGCAGGAGATGATGCACATTTCTTAGGGGAAAGTACTGCATGGAATTAGGTGTCTGTTTACTCTGCCATGGTGCTCACCTCCAGCACCATGCTTTGCTGTGCTATGAGGGATACAATATATAGTCTCTGCTCCATTTTCCCAATCCCTGACTTGAGCGTCCACCAATCTTGGGCTTCTGATTTGTTTTGGTAGAGATGGTAGGATATCTAGGCCCTGGTAACAATGGCCTGTTATGGCTTCAGGGCCCAGGAAAGTGGTAACAGAAAGACCCTGCCTTAAAAACAGACAAATACCCCCCAATTACCTGTTTATATGCTAATAGCAACTAAAATGAGGAATGATGGCCAGCTTTATACCAGCAGCTCCAAGCCAGCGAAGTCTTTCCTGTAAACATTGATTTCCTGTAGAAAACTTTGCCCTTTACTTTTGGCAATAACAACAAATATGTGCACTAGCTTGTTTTTACTCACTGTGAAAGCTTTGGTGACTTGGGGAACTATTTTGTTTGTTTCCAGGCACTTATTTGGTCAGGTCTTCTGGAGTCTGGCTTTTGGGAAAACACAAATCATTTCCCTTTAAATCATTTGTCCCTGAGTTTTCTCTCTCAGCACCTTTGAGATTGGAGGTACCACAATGACTCACTAGTCTCTGTACAACCCCCTGACACACACACACACACACACACACACACACACACACACACACACCCCTTGCTTTCCAGGCTCATGGATACTGACTTGCTGGTCTGCCTCCTCTACCAGTTGGCGGCTTCTCAGAGACAGGCTCTGTTGAGCCCTGTACCCTCAGTCCCCATGAACATCTGCAGCTAACATTGCTCTCTGGCTGCTGCAGTGCTGCTAAACACCTTTGAATAGGTATTACCATTCAGTAGGCCGAGGTCCTTTGGTCTAACTGGAAAGAAGTCATGAGGAGGCAAGAGGAACCTCTCCAAGGGCTGTCTAGTTTTGATGGCTTTTATCCCTTAGCTCATGCCACAAGTTCACAGCACCATACCGCATAAACAGCAGCAAGTCGTACCCTCTAGTGTTACATCTGTGTCAGCTTAAGGTTATGGGACCCTTAGTCCTCCAGCAAGTGTTATAGCTCTTATATAGGTGTAGCATGTCAGAATTCCACAGCCTTACACAACACTCGTGTTACAGCTCCTGAGTATAGGGTGTCTGAGTCCCTTGGCTCTCAAGTCCCGACAACTCTCTGGAATTCTTCAACCAGCCTATAGCTTTCCTCTGGCTCTTCACAGCCTTCAGTCCTTCAGCTTCAACTCTGCACACTCTTTATTCCCACTGTTTCTGTTCTGGCTGCCCTCTATAACTTTTTTGGCTGTTTCTCTTTTTCTGACCATTCTCTTGACTGCTGCCACTGCTATGTTTTTTGTTTGGTTTTTTTTTTTTTTGTTTTTTTTTCGAGACAAGGTTTCTCTGTGTAACAGCCCTGGCTGTCCTGGACTTGCTTTGTAGACCAGGCTGACCTCGAACTCACAGAGATCCGCCTGCCTCTGCCTCCCAAGTGCTGGGATTAAAGGCGTGTGCCACCACGCCCGGTGTCACTGCTATGTTTTGCTGCTTCTCAAGATGTCCTCATTGATGTTCCAGCTGCTGCTGTCATTCTCTGCTACCACCCACTGCCAGCTTCTGTCACCCCTCCACTGCTGCCACAGCTCCACTCTGACACTCCTGCAGCCTCCCTACTCTGCTGTCATTGCTGCTGCTCCACTGTCACCTTCAGGAGCTGTCTGTAGTTTGCTTCAGCAGCAAGCAGCTGTAACTGCTGTGTAGCTGCTTCCAATTGTCCCTGGATCAGTCTGGCTCCCTAAGGATCATAGTGAAACCAAGGGGCAGCAACAAGGTGAAACTTTTGCCCACATGGGTGTTGCCAACAGGTTGGGAGGTGAGGTTGAGTGGTGAGTGTGTGGCTCTTTGAACCACAGAGCAGAGGCCTGCTGTTGAATGTGCTGATAAAAAAAAACAAAGCTCTCGACTTAAAGTGATTAGGACATACCTTAGTCTAGATTCATATATGAATGATTATAGTTTAAATGCCATGTTCATTCGTGGTGACAGTTTCATGAAATGTTTTTTAAAGGTTTTATTTATTTATTATGTATACAGTGTTCTATCTGCATGTATGCCTGCAGGCCAGAAGAGGGCACCAGATCCCATTATAGATGGTTGTGAGCCACCATGTGGTTGCTGGGAATTGAACACAGGACCTCTGGAAGAACAGCCAGTGCTCTTAACCTCTGAGCCATCTCTCCAGATCTTATGAAAAATTTTAAATAGAAACAATCCATAAAGTATTTTAAAAATACACTGTTGGATACGATACCATCAGGTAGGTGGGTTAGAACAAAATGGAAAAATCGCTGGTGACGTTTTTTAGCCTTCATGTTGGTGGAAGTTAATAGTTTGTACATTCCTAAAGGATAAGGACACCTCTACTATAGGTGTCTTATGTTTTCTGATAACAGTCTTATCTTTTGGGTTGGCAGAAGTTAATGTTCTACCAAGTTAATATATTCCAGAGGTTTTACTCTTAGTCAAAGGATTTGAGGTCAGACACAGAAATAAGCAATGCATGGCTATGAAGGGCCTAAACAATCGCCCAAGGTAATGCTGGGTTTGGGCCTGCATTCCAACTCTTCACAACCACAAAGTTGTAGTCAGCCAGCCTTGTAGAATTCTCCACATAACTCACAACCATCTATACTAGAATCTGATGACCTCTTCCGGCATGAAGGGGTACATTCAGATAGAGTTTTCAACTATGTAAAAATAAATAAATCTTAAAAAAAAAAAAGAATCCTCCACATAAGTGTGGCTTTCTGTTGGGAGCATCAGTTATGTCTTGTTTGCTCAAGTAACAACGCCCTCTCCGTCCTTCTCTCCATGTTATTAGCTTTGCCAAAGGAGAGGTAGAACCGTAGGGGCCAAACTTCATTTTGGGGGTGTGAGATGACGTACCGCTCTTGTAAGCTCTTATTCTCTTGCAAGAAACAAGTCAGAGAGCAAGGGGAGAAGAGGCTATGCATTCAGCCAGGCGGGCTCCTGGAAACACTACCCATCCCCCACAACCCCTCACCTCCTATGTCCCCACCCCTAACCCGCCAGCCCCCCACCCCCCTCAATCCCCACCATCCCAACTCCGGGGGCGCTACACCGGAGGTACCACCCAGCGTGCAAAACAGTGAGCGGGCCTTCCGGTTCTAACTCCGGTGACGTCAGCTCGCTACCGGGTAGCGTCATCCCAAAGCGCCGAACGCGCAGACATGGTTGAACTGGGCCGAGTACTGCTGAACGATCCCGGTACTCTGCTGCCCGCAGGCTTCTGGGCCGCGGTGACCGTGTGGCTGGAGAGGCCACATGTGGCCAACAAGCGGCTGTGCGGCGCCCGCTTGGAGGCCCGCGGAAGCGCTTCCCGGCCCCACGCCCCGGCGGAGTGCAGATCGCGGCGGGGACAGGGACCCGGGCTGGAGGGTCATGACCCGGGGGAACACGGACAGGTTTCTCCCGAAGGAGAGCCAGGGTTGGGACCTAGGGTGGACTGCGAAGGCGTCGCCCCCGTGGCTAACCTGGACTCGTTGTGGGACCGAGTCTCCCAAAGCCTCGTCTACGACAATCCAGAGATGCTGGCCTTCCTGTCTGGCCCCGCGTTGGGTTCTCAGCCTGAAGCCGCGCAGGAGCTGGACCTGGTTCTCAGAACCGTCATCCCGAAAGCGAGCCCCCACTGCCCCCTTCCAGAACCGAAGAAAGAACTGGTGGTGCAAGGTGGGACAGTGGTGGAAAGGGCACAAACATACTGAAAAGCGTTTGCTTTTTTTTCTTTTTTCTTTCCGAGACAGGATTTCTTCGTGTATGCTTGGTTGTCCTGGACTTTGTAGACCAGGCTGGCTTTAAACTCACAGAGATCCGCCTGCCTCTGCCTCCCAAGTACTGGGATTAAAGGCGTGCGCAACCACATTCCGACTCCGGTCTTGTACTTTGTAAATCCTGGCTGTAATACTGTGCATAGTGCAGAGCCCTTCTCCCCAGCGCTGGACAGCCACTGAGGGTTGGAAAGCATCCTTCTCATGTTCATTGCTGCTCACTTCTACGTCCAAGGGATCTGTTTAGAGCAGCTATGACCTGTTGGCCTTGTCTTTTCCCCTCAGATGTCTCCAATGGGAGTGTCACCTTTTTGCCCTTGGAAGAAGATGATGAGGGGAATTTGGAGGTTAAGATGAGCAACGTGTATCAGCTCCATCTCCATCACAGTGAAGGAGAATGGTAAGAGCTGGATACCGCTCTGTTGAACAGGCTGGGTGATGCCCATCGCTGATATCCTATCCCTGGGCAGCGGGAAGGTTTTGGGGTGCAGGAGATCCAAGGTCTTGTGTTGGTGGGATAGTCTCAGATGTATACTATGGTGCCAGCCTGGTGCTCCTCCTGGGTTGGGGATTGCAATGTAGCCAGAGTCCTCAATCTCTATATTCCACATGGCCTTAATGGTTTGCAGCAACTAGTTGGGGTACTGTGCTAGTCAGTTTTTTATTGCTGTGCAAAATACCTAAGAAAGTCAACTTAAGGAGTTTTCAGGGCCAGTGAGCTGACTCTGCATAAAGCTGCTTGCTTCAAATCTTACAATCTGAGTTTGATCTTAGAACCCACATGTTGGAAGGAGACAACCCATATGTTCTGTGAGTTGTCCTCTGTCCTTTGCGCGCGCACACACACACACACACACACACACACACACACACACGCCACACATGGTATAGATTTATGTATATAATTTTAAAAGGGCCTTAGGTTTTAATTCATGGACTTTCCCCTCTTTAGTTTTGGGGCCTGTAGTGAGGAGTTGGGAGCATGAAGTGGTGAAGTTGGGCCTCTCAGGGTAGCCAGGAAACAAGATGGAGCCATGGACAAATTCTGCCCTTCAAGAGCCCACCCCCAAACTCCTTACTTTCTCCAACAAAACCTCATGCTCTAAGTTCCTACTGCCCCCAATAACCCTTAAGCTGAGTGTGAGTTAGCCTGTTGATGAGGTTGGTCTTCTCCTGGTCCAGTCACCTCCCAAAGGCCCCACCTTGAACTCAGCTGAATTGGGGACCAAGCCTTCAACACAGGAGCCTTTGGGGGACTTTTCTAATCTAGACCAAGTTCATGTGAACTCTAGCCCCACCATCATGGTGCTGTTTGTATATCTTGGTCCAGAGGAGTGGGTGACATATCCTGTCATAGTTTAGAGCCCTGTTATTATAAAGTACAGGCTTGTGACTCAGTGGTAGAGAACACTTGCCCATTATGTGCCTGGCCAGGCCCTGAGTTTGACACCAACAATAACATGTACACACTCACACACGCATGTACACATAGAGAGAAAGGGTGTCGTAGTTACTGCTCTCTTCTGGGAAATGAACATGTTACTTAGGAATAAGAACTGAAACCAGCTCTTCTCACTGGTGTTTCTCTTATTTTTGAAGGTTCATATCTGTTTTAATTTTCTGTCCAGAGAGGTGGCATTCAGATGGTGTTGTCTATCCCAAGCCTGCCTGGCTTGGCGAAGAACTGCTGTCCAAGCTGGCCAGGTGGGCCGTGGAGAACAGGAAGAGTGAGTTTAAAAGCACGCTTTCCCTGGTGTCCATCCTGCGCTATAGCAGGATGTACCAGGAGCTCAAAGAGAAGTACAGGGACATGGTGAAGGTAAGGGTAGAGGCATGTCTGTGGTCCCCTCATGTAAGTCACATGGCTGGTGCCTGGCAGGAAGACTGTTCCCTGTGGGTTTCCCATCAAGTTCAGGTACCACATTGAAAACCCACCTTGGGTGTAGACAATGTAAACCAAGTGGATGGTTTGTTACATTTTTAAACTCAGAAGCAAACTTTTTTTTTTTTTTACATTTTTTAAGAACTCAAAGGGGAAATTTTAACCTAAAAGTTAATAAGCATGTGTTAGTTACTGTATTACTATATTACAAAGTTTATGTTTTGTTTAAGTTTCATTTTTGTTTTTTGAGATAAGGTCTCTTTGTAGCCCAAGTTAGCCTGAAATTCATGGTCCTCTTGCCTTTTCCTCCAAGTACTGTGGTTGCATGCATGTGCTACTACATGAGCCCAGCCAGCATAAAAAAAAAATTATTTAAATTTTTTATTTATATGGTGTCTCTCTGGATGGGGATATGTGCGTATGCATTCAGTTGCCCACAGAGATGGGATAGGGCATCAGATCCCCTGGAGCTGGAATTACAGACAGCAGTAGTGAGCTGCCTGACTTGGAAGCTAAGAACCAAACTGTAGTTCTTTGCAGGAACAGTAAGCTCTCTTAACCTCCGAGCTGTCTCTCCAGCCCTGGCCTTATTAACTTAAAGGTATTTCTAAGACAAGTGTTCCAAAAAAAAGCAGTGTACTCATGACAACATGAACTCGAGTAGTCCCTGCATTATAAGGCAAAGTAGCCAAAGCCACAGGCTTAGTGCCTCAGTAATTCATCATAGAGATGTGGTTCAGGTCTGTCTGTACTCGGCTGGGCTCCCTTCTGAAGACCCTGCCCCCCCCCCGATGTCTTTTGTCCCCTGTGAACTCTCATCTTTAAGAAGGTTCCTGGTTTTCAGCTTTTAAATTGTTCCTAGGACATGGTTTACTTGTCCATTCTGTAGATGACTGACTCTCAGGGTGCCTTGATTGTCCTGCTTGTCATCAGAGCGTGGCCCTGAAGAGTTAGCTCAGTCTCATGAGCCCCAGTCTGGCTATCTGCGCCTAGGTGTACATATACAGAGTCCAAGGACAATGCCATGTGGCTTACTCCATCACTAGGGTTTTACACTGAACTTGGAGCGAGGCCGGCAGTCAGCAAGCCCCAGTGATCCTCCTATTTCCGATGTTCCAGGGCTAGGCTACAAGGGGCCTACATGGTCATTGTAGCTTTTTATGTGGGTGCTGAGGATTTGAACTCTGGTCCTCATGCTTGCAAAGCAAGCATTTTACCCACTGAGCTACCTCCCTAGCCCTGCCCTCCTCCCTTACTTCATTAATCATTGCCTCAATCCAGATGAGCAACTATTCTCTGTGTCAAACATCTTAAAGTATATTGTTGATGCATCAGATCACTTTGTGCAGGACACCTTCTGTTCCTTACAAGCAGTGTAATAACTGCATTTTTTGTATAAAGCACTTGTAAGAAACCAACTGTGAATTTGTGCCTTTGAAATGCTATTATGCCTTTATTTATTATATGATTAGTTTTCTTTGACTTAAGCTGTTTAGAGGTACTTTAAACAAATTTCACAGCTATTTGCATATTCTCTGAAAACATTTTAGGTTTGGCCTGAAGTAACAGATCCTGAAAAGTTTGTCTATGAAGATGTGGCCATTGCTACGTACCTGCTGGTAAGAACACGTGCAGTGTTCACATTCATGGAATGTGAAGCTTGCCTCTGGCAGATGCTATTAGTTGAGGATGGAGCATTCACCAAGTCAGAACTTGTGGTTTGCCTTGCTATGAAATGATTTACATCCTGCGTAAGTTCTGCATGAGCACAGCGCACATGTGAACTGGGAAGCTGGAGGGCAGGAGGGCAGGTGTCAGTGAGGCACAGTTGTCACTGTGGGGCACCAACTGTCCATTGCCATCTAGCTGTGGGCTGGGCCTCTCTCCCCTAATCTGTTCTGAACTTCCTGCTGGCCAGCTCAAGTGGACACTTCTGTAACTCAGTACTCTTGATTTTCTTATTTGTAAAGTGTTTAAACTAGAGCTTCCCAGTTTCCCTTTAAATTGTAGTTCTCTCAGTTTAGAAAACAGGATTATTTTGGTTGTCAAGGCATGGAGAAGTTAAAGGATGAGGAGAGAGTATGAAGAAACCCTGAATCATCACTGGCATGATGGTGCCTAGAGATGATCACTGCACATAGATGCCCTTTTTTTCTGGTGCTGGGGTGGAACCCAGGGTCTTATATGTGTTGGGTTCATTCTACCATGGGCACCACTGAGCTACACCCCAGCCCTGAATGAATACAACATCAGGGGAGAGCAGTGGAGGGCCCCAGTGTCCTCAGGGCCAGAGACCCCATCTGTTCTGCTCATTTGTGTTACCTTCCTGGGAGCCTGGGGTCTTAGAAGTTTCTCCACCTTCCCATCTCTCAGTGGTGTTAGCCTTTGGGTCCTTCTTTTTCTTTTTCTTGAGTACTTGGGCTGCAACCCAGGGCCTCACATATGCAGGCAGATCCTCTGCCACTGAGCCATTCATCACCAACTCCTTTTCTAAAATTTTCAGACAGGATCCCACCAAGCCTTGAGCTTACAGTCCTCCTGCCTCATGTTCCCAAGGAGCTGGGATCATAAGTGTGTGCCTTCACCCCATTAGGATTGTTCTGGAACAGAATGAGTCAGCATGTAGCTTGGCTTTACTTTCTCTCTTTTTTCAGATCCTATGGGAAGAGGAAAGGGGAGAGAGGGGAGTCACTACCAAGCAGTCCTTTGTGGACTTAGGGTGCGGAAATGGCCTCTTGGTTCACATCCTGAGCAACGAGGGGGTGAGCATAGTTCTGTTTCCTTTTATTTTTCTCAAGGTTTCTCGGGGTTAGGCAAAGAGGCTCCCATGTGTCTTCTTTTTGTTTTTAATTACTTTAAGGCGAGGTCTCACTGTGTAACTTGACTAGCCTAGAACTTGCTATGCAGTCCAGGTTAGCCTCGAACTCACAGAGACCCACCTGTCTCTGACTCCTGAATACACAGCCACACCCAGCTCCAACATTTCTTGATGCTGCAGCCTGGCTCATAGTGGTGCTCATGGCTTTAAGAGCTTGGGAAGCTGGAACTTTCCTGGGTGTCCATACAGGGGGCATTTGCAGTGGTATCCCTGTAAGGACCTGAAAACTGGGTGTAGATGTGACCGGAATGTTCCATAGCCCTCTTCCCAAGTATGGGAATGTCTAAGGTTTCTGTCAAGATTCAGGGACCTTGGGGTGATGGGGCGGATCACAAGCTTGTCTTCCCATGTGTCCCCTGAGCACTGGCCTTGGATGTGTTCTTAGGGCACAGGCCACTGTGGTCCTTTTGAAGGTCTATGGTGATCACTGGTGGGGCATGAGTTCTGATCAGCCATACAGATGTGCAGTGTTGCCCAGAGTTGAGCTGCCTCCCACAGATGCCAGGCTTATCCTGCCCTTCCTGTTGGCAGTGGCAGTGCCTGCAGAGGTGTTATTGTTGCTGACTTACTGTAGTGGCCCAAACTTAACCCATGATTTCAAAACTACTCATTTCAGCATCCAGGCAAAGGGATTGATGTCCGAAGAAGAAAAATCTGGGATATGTATGGACCCCAAACTCAGGTGGAGGTACTGCTCTCTTCCTTTCCCCAATGCATTCTATGTAGATCTTACAAGACTTGTCCCCTAGAGTCAGCTGTTGGCAGGAATGCCTCTGGATTCAGCCCCCACTACCCCGACACTGCCCACAGCTGTTACCATACCTGTCTCTCAGTGCTGCTCCAGATACTGCCCACAGCTGTTACTGCTTTGTCTGTAGCAGAAATTACAATTTTGAGACTGTTGCATTTTCTGTTGTCTTATCTCTTTTTCAAGTTGGGATAATATGACAAAGGCTTGAGGGACAAGGGAGCTCATTGCCAGCTCTTCAATTCTAAATCTTCCTTCTGTATTCATGGTTGTTTCCCCAGAGATTCATAATTGCTTGTAGATTCATGTTATACAAGCAAGGTGGTAAACTCCTGTAATTCTGACACATGGGAGGTGGAGGCAGAAGGATAGACTGTATAGTGATTTCAAGGCCAACCAGGGTTTCATGAGATCTTGGCCTTAAAAAAAAAAAAAAAGAAGAAAATTGAGAAATGTTTTTAGGGCTGGATATGGTGGCATATGCCTTTAATCTAAGTTCTTGGGAGGCAGAGGCAGGCGGATCTCTGAGTTCTAGGCCAGCCTGGTCTACATAAGCAAGTTCCATTCTAATAGTGCTTAATTCTGAGACCTTGTCTGAGAAAGTTTAGTCTCGGGTTTGAGGACTGTTGGTAAACTGGCAGGTGCATAGAGAGCCTGCAGGTGGATGTGCAGTCCGTACTGGGTGTGAGACTGACAATCAGCAGGAGTAACTGGGCAGATGTCAGTGTTACTGTGTCCCTGGGTCTTAGCCTCTGCTTGGTATGAACTTCAAACTGTCCCAGGAGTCAGTCCTGACTAAAAGAAGCACTGATTGGTGTGAAGGGCTTTCAGGAAATGTATAGAGGTTTGAGTTATTTATTAGAGATGTCCAGACCTGCCTCAGACCTACAGAGTCACCTGACTTGGGAACCATTCTAGGATCAGTACCAGTACTGCTGGTTCTCCTGTTGAGTGTGCCACTGGAAGCCAACTGTATTTCTGTTGCACTTTCGGCCTGAGCCTGTGGCCGTCAGGTTTTGTGGAAGCTGTGTGCTGCTATTGCTAGTTTGTTTCCAGCTACAGTTGTGTGATTTCTGTGATAGCACTATCAAAAAATCCTATCCACTGTAGCTTAAGCTTCTTTCCAACCCCTGTTCAGTAGGAGTGTATTTGGAATCTCTTATTAATATAGTGTGGTGGTGATCTCAGATTGTCTTAAGTTTGTGCATAAAACATGACGGTTGCAATTTGCTGTATTCAGAAGGCCTTTGTAAAGCAGGTCTGGTTGTTTCCAGGACCCTGAGGTCTGGTAATGGCAATGCAGAGTATAATTAAGGTTTTGTTTCATGAAGAGACAAATGCGCAAATTTAAATGCAGAGTGAGTGACGTGATAATACATGTTGCTAAAGGTTTGTGTATCCTGTGTGGTTTTGGACAGTGTGAGTTCAGTGTCTCAGCATCTATAAACAACAAAGTGCACCACAGTGGCTGTAATACTTCTGTTGTGAGGCTAGGGTAGGGAGCTGACACTCCTACACTGAGGGAGCTGACACTCCTACGGTGAGAGAGCTGACACTCCTGCTGTGAGGGAGCTGTGTGAGGGTGGGTAAGGATCTAACATTCTTACTGTGATGGTGGGTAATGAGCTAACACTCCTACTGGGAGGGTGGGTAGGGAGCTAACACTCCTACTGTCAGGGATCTAACACTCCTGCTCTGAGGGGAGGTATGGAGGTAACAATCCTACAGTCAGGGTAATAGCAGTCTATATGTGAGGGAGCTAACACTCCTGCTGTGAGGGTGGGTAGGGTGCTAACACTGCCACTGTGAGAGAGCTAACACTCTTGCTGTGAGGGTGGGTAGAGTGCCAACGTTCCTACTGTTAGGAAGCTAACACTCCTACTGTGAGCGTGGGTAGTGAGTTAATACACTTACTGTGAAGGAGCTAACATCCCTATTTTGAGTGAACTAACACTCCAATATGAGGGAGCTAAGACTCCTACTGTGTTAAACTAACACTACTATTTTGAGGGAGCTAACACTCCTACTGTGTTGAGCTAACACTCCTATTGTGAGGGAGCTAACACTGCTACTGTGAGGGTGGGTAGTGAGCTAA
>CAJQZJ010031795.1:5819884-5857545 GCA_907164525.1 Lophiomys imhausi | reverse complement strand
TGTTGAGCTAACACTCCTATTGTGAGGGAGCTAACACTCCTACTGTGAGGGTGGGTAGTGAGCTAATACACCTACTGTGAAGGAGCTAACATCCCTATTTTTGGGAACTAACACTCCTCCTGTGAGGGAGCTGACACTCCTACTGTGTTGAGCTAACACTCCTATTGTGAGGGAGCTGACACTCCTACTGTGAGGGAGCTAACACTCCTACTGTGTTGAGCTATCACTCCTATTATGAGCGAGCTAACACTTCTACTGTTAAGGAGCTCACATTTTTATTTTTGGGAACTAACACTCCTATTATGAGGGAGCTAACACTCCTACTGTGTTGAGCTAACACTTCTATTGTGAGGGAGCTAACAGTCCTACTGTGTTGAGCTAACACTCCTATTGTGAGGGAGCTAACACTCCTACTTTTTGAGCTAACACTCCTATTGTGAGGGAGCTGACACTCCTACTGTGTTGAGCTAACACTCCTACTGTGTTGAGCTAACACTCCTACTGTGAGGGTGGACAGTGAGCTAATACACCTACTGTGAAGGAGCTAACATTCCTATTTTGCAGGAACTAACACTCGTAATATGAGGGAGCTTACACTCCTGTTGTGAGGGACCTAACACTCCTACTGTGTTGCTCTAACACTCCTACCGTGAGGGAGGGTAGTGAGGTAATACACCGACTGTGAAGGAGCTAACATCCCTATTTGGAGGGAACTAATTCTCGTAATAGAGAGAGCTAACACTCCTATTGTGAGGGAGCTAACACTCCTTCTGTGTTGAGCTAACACTGCTATTGTGAGTGTACTAACACTCCAACTATGTGGAGCTAACACTCCTATTGTGAGCGGGTTAACACTTTACTATGAGTGTTCATAGGGAGCTAACACTCTTGCTGTCAGGGTGTAGTGAGCTAATGCACCTAGGGTAAAGGAGCTAACATCCTTATTTTTTGGAACTAACACTCGTAATATGAGGGAGCTAACACTCCTACTGTGTTGAGCTAACACACCTCATGTGAGGGTGGGCAGTGAGCTAATACACCTACTGTGAAGGAGCTAACATCCCTATTTTGAAGGAACTAGCACTCTTAATATGAGGGAGGTAACAATCCTACTGTGTTGAGCTAACCCTCCTATTTTGAGGGAGGTAACACTCCTACTGTGAGGTTGGGCAGTGAGCTAATACACCTACTGTGAAGGAGCCTACATCCCTATTTTTGGGAACTAAGACTTGTAATATCAGGGAGCTAACATTCCTAATGTGTTGAGCTAACACTCCTGTTGTGAGGGAGTAACACTCCTCGTGTGTTGAAGTAACACTCCTATGGTTAAGGAACTAAGACTCCTACTGTGAGGGAGCTAACACTCCTACTGTGAGGGTGCTAACACTCCTACTGTGTTGAGCTAACACTCCTACTGTGAGGTAGGTAACACTCCTACTGTGAGGGAGCTGACACTGCTATTGTGAGGGAACTAACACTCCTAGTGTGTTGAGCTACCACTCCT
This sequence comes from Lophiomys imhausi, assembly GCA_907164525.1. Lineage (NCBI taxonomy): Eukaryota > Metazoa > Chordata > Mammalia > Rodentia > Muridae > Lophiomys > Lophiomys imhausi. Next base: position 5,856,041 of record CAJQZJ010031795.1, on the reverse strand, counting down.
ATTGTGAGGGAGTAACACTCCTACTGTGAGGAAGCTGACACTCCTACTGTGAGGGAGCTGACACTCCTACTGTGAGGAAGCTAACATTCCTACTGTGATGCTGATGTATTGACATCTCCGAGAAGTCACTTATTATTCCAAGACTGACTTCTGATGACCAGCAAGGGTAATGTATAGAAACTCAGAACAGCGCTGTGGTTAGGTGTCACTGGTGTAAGTTCGCTGACCTCAGTGACAGAAAGTCTCATAACTGTGTGAACCTACCCCGTCTTCTCAGAGACTAGTCTCCTGCTGTCTGTCTGTTGGCTATTTTCTGTGTTGTTGGAGGAAGCAAGATTTGGTCATCACACAGAAAAGTGCTCTTTTCGGGCCCTAAAAGTTGCCACTGATGTATGTCCTTGGGGCCAACTATGGGCATGTAGTGACTTTGTTGTCCTCGTACGTTGGGCACAGAGGAGAGCTGGGAGGGGAGGTTCATGTGCTAGGTGTACTATGGCCATAGGTCGTGGCCCAGTGCTTCTGGTGCATGTATTCATTTACTGACTGGTTCATCTTGTGTGACATTTTTAAGGAAGGTTCCATCACCCCGAGTGACAATACCCTATTCCCTGGTGTTGATTGGCTGATTGGTAACCATTCTGATGAGCTCACCCCCTGGATCCCTGTGATTGCAGCCAGGTGAGTAGGAGAGGCAGGTGGCTATTTCTTCTTGTGCACACAGTGTCCGCAGTAGTAGCCCCTAGCCACTCTGCCAGTGTGGCATTGACATTGTAACTCAGCGGTGAAATGACAGTAGCATAGTTTGAGTGCATTTAAATCTACCTACTTTTCTTTTGAAACTGTGACTACTAGAAAATCTACACCATACACTTGGCTCCTCTCATGTTCCCAGCTCTCAGTGTGTCATGTCTACGGCATTTCTTGGGGTTTTCTTTCTTTCTTTCTTTTTTTGAGACAGGGTTTCTCTATATCCATGCCTGTCCTGGAACTCACTCTTGTAGACCAAGCTGGCCTTGAACTCACAGAGTTCTGCCTGCCTCTGCCTCCTGAGTGCCAACATGCCCAGCCTCTACAACCTTCTAACCCATGTTGAAAGATGTGTACTTATTTTTGAAACCGTTCTTATTTTGGAGGGTTTGGCTTCAAGGGAAAAATCTTTCCTGAGACCCTTTGGAGCAATCTGCACCTCAGCACCTTAGCACTCTGGGACACAGCCTGTGCCTTCAGCCCGCCTCCCTTAGTCTTTCACTGGGCTCTCCTATCACCAAGGCTCTAAGCTGTGTGTGCTCCTAGCTCCATTCCAGGTCAAGTCTGAACTTACCTCTGCTGCACCTGTCTTGGTTTCTGGTTCCTACCTGAAGTTCCAGTTCCAGAGAGCTGAAGTCACAGTGGACCAGAATAACTGCACAGGAAAATTATCTTTTATTAATTTGATTTCTGTTTTATTGAAAGACACAATGTGCTGGTTTTACAGATCCATGGGAAAAAAAGTCCCAATGTGATGGCTATGCCTTTTACCCCAGCACTGAAAGTAGAGGCAAGGAAGTCAGCAATAAATAGTGCATTTGAGGCCAGACTGGGTCACAGGGACAGAAAGAAAACAAAGCTTTGTTTAAGACTAGTTTCTGCTTATTTTTAGATATGAGAACACCAGGAGCAACTTAGGCACTCAGCCCCGCTGCTTGTGCATGCAGTGGGGAGCCTGCCTACCTGGGCTCTTGAGGATTTCCTGGGTTTCTTTCTCCTTCAGGTCTTCCTACACCTGCCGGTTCTTCGTCCTGCCCTGCTGTTTCTTTGACTTTGTGGGGCGATACCGGCGGCGGCAGAGCAGGAAGACACAGTACCGCGAGTACCTGGACTTCGTGTGGGAGGTGGGCCTCTCCTGTGGCTTCCACGTGCAGGAGGACTGCCTCAGGATTCCTTCTACTAAGCGGGTAGGTGCCAGGCAGGTACAGGGCCAGGGAGCTGCATGTGTGCTCTACCCGGGGCTCCTTGGAAGTCCTTCAGCGCTGGTCCTCAGGCTGCCACCTTCCCCCCAAATGGCATCTGTGTTGGCAAGTCTTTCTCCTCTGAGTTGGAGAAGGTTCAGTCTGAGATGGCAGAGATGTGTTTCACACCTGCTGTTCCACTGCTCGTCATTAGTAACCAAGGAAGCTCATGCTGTCTCTGGTCCAGTGTTACAGGTGGGTGGTATGGGTGGTGCCCAGTAAGTGCTGGTGGGGACAAACACCTCAGGTGCTGCTCTGCTCCAAACCCAGAGCACATGACAGGGCTGAGTGGCTCTTATGGAATGCCATTGGCTGGGTCCCTTCGCTGGTGTGCGCTCTAGCTGTGGAGTTCATGACCAGAGGGAAAATGTGGACGAAGTTCCTTAGATGCACTGGGCACCTATATTGTACCGATTGTCATGCCAGCAGGTTAACACACAGCCTTGTTCTCTCACAGACCCCTAGAAACCTTCCGAGGTAAAGGTGTCACTCCTGGGGCAAGGGCAGGTTCCAGTAAGGACCATCCAGAGCTAACTTGTACCTTCCTCAGATCTGTACCCATATTCCTCACTAGCTTTTTATTATTATTATAAACCATTTCTTCTGTTATCTGTTCAAAAAAAAAATAAGGGTTTTGGAGCTGAGGGTGTAACTCAGAGGGGAATGCTTTCCAGCATGCACTAGGCCTTAGATTCCATCCCTAGTTACATCCAAAAGGGTAAAATAAGGATTTCTTTCTTCTCGTGACAGAGTTCTAAAACTTTGGCATAATTTGTTCTTCAGCATAAAAGTTCTCCATGAATGTTGAAATTCAGTGTCTCTTCTAATACAGGTGTGCCTCATTGGGAAAACCAGAACATACCTGCCTTCTGCAGAGGCCTGGATGGATGAGCAGAGGACACAGTACCTGAACAGCAGACAGGGCCACTCCCAGAGCCCACCTAGTGAGGGAAATGCACCTTGTGCACTTCAGACTGCCGCTCATGATGCTAGTCACCAAGACGGTCACAGGATCTTTGATGCTGGGGCTGAGCACACACCTGAGAGTCTGACTGCTGAGCAAGGAGCAGGAGCCCCAGCCACAGGGCTCTGGGTGCCTGGCTTCTGCCCTAGAGAAAAGGCCGAGCGTGTGAGGAATTGTGCTGCCCTCCCTCGAGACTTCATTGACCAAGTGGTTTTACAAGTGGCAAATTTGTTGTTAGACAAAAAGAAGATAAACACTGCAAACTCTGAGGATGGGAGTCTGAAGGGCTGGAATGGAGGAGGTATGTCCCACCCTCAGGGCAGGCTCACTTGCCAGCATGGACTCTGGCTGGATCTTTTGCAGCTCAGCACACCCAGAGGCTGGGAGGGAACAGCTGTCCCTAGTTGCTGTTTAGGGGAGGGTGGTGTGTTCAGTCCTTAGAAATGATACAACCAGAGAACAGGTCACTGAATGTCAACCCACTCCCTGGAATGCAAATTCAATATGTTCATTCTCTTCAATCCCAAACACAAAACTGTTGTCATGGGAGACACAGTTGAATCTGACTGTTTATTGGCTGGAACCTGCGCATTGAGATAAACAGGCAAAATAGGGTTGCTGTTACATGCAAAGTTGAGGCTGTTAGAGCTTTCAGCTGCGCGCCTTCTACCTGTGACCACCAGAGGGCGGTATGGGGCCATCTGCTGACCAGCACCAGGGTTGCTCCTGAAACTGGGGGTGTTGACTAGTCCTTGCCCCACACAGGTGAGGGTAGCCCCAACATAACTTAAAGCAGAGCGCCAACACTACCCCATGCTACATCCTCACCTGTGACTGCTGAGTCCAGGTTTCTTCCCTTTATTCTCTTGTCTCCCACATGTGACATGGCAGGACCTTCTTGTATGTTCCCTTCCCCTCCAGGACACTGGCCAGAGTGACCTTGACTCAGGTGGCCATGTAACTTGAAAACCCAGCACTCTGATTAGATGCTAATATGGGGTCTTTGCAGAGGGAGGCAGGCAGGGTTTCCCAGCAAGACTGGAAGAGCAGAGGGCAGCGCTGGGGTGGCAATGTGGGGTCTGGATGTCCCTGAGTGTGGTGTATAGCAGCATTCCTGGCTTAGCTGAGGAAGTGATGGGAATTGGGGGGCTGTTGGGCTGTGCCTGGGATGGAAAACCTTGAGCCAGCTGGACCTTTCTTCAGACCTAGGTCCAGAGATGGCTCTAGGGGCTGGCTCTTATCCTGCCTGCTACCAGGTGGAGCACTGGGTACCATGTGGGTGTCTGGTGGCCTGGGTTTGTTGGAGACCCTCAGGTGTCGCTGGGTGAGGAGCATGTGTATGAGGAAGGAATGAGTGTCCTGGGCCTCTGAGCCTACAGTGGCTTCTCTCCACTCTTCCTGACGGAGACCTGGGCATCTCCCTCACTTAGCCATTGCTGGACACTAGGGAGGAGGCCCTCAGGTTTGGGTCAGGCAGTGCTGTGGCTCCCTGACTGATAAGGCTGTGGGGACTGGGCTGTCTTTAGCTTCAGGTTTACTAGGAGGCACAGGTTTGCTGCAAGGAGCAGGGGATATTGTTAGCAAATGCACCCCGGAAGACTGACTGTCATCTTAGTTGGGATAGACTGCTGTCACTGGGTATCTGGTCAGAGTGTTTTCACATATGAGCAGAATCTTGAGCAGCATTCTCAATGGGAGAATACCACTGTGATGCCTGCAATTCTGTGTCACACTCCAGCCCCGCCTGTGTGCCTGGCCCACATAGGCAGTGCCCTGAAAAGCTCTGATAGCAGCTTGGCCAAGAGACACAGCTAGGGACTTGCCTGGTCCTGCCTCCTCAGCTCTGAGCTGTATCTCATTGGTGTGGCACCAACGATGTGGGGGCTGGGCCACTCACCAGGCATTGGTAGACTTACTTGATGCTCAGCCTGCATAGTGGAAGCAGGTGGTCCTCCATGCTGGCACACTGTCACTGTGGCTGGGGGACTCTGCATGTCCTGTGGTTGTAAGATGTGGACTCACTAAACTGTACGTGCAGGGTCCTGCAGCTGAAACACACTTGAAGCTGCAGGATTGGCATTGGCTTCAGGACCTGACAGCCTGCTGGCTACAGACTTGTAATCTGTACTGTCTGTGGAAACCCACTTTCCTACAGGGAGCCTTTCCCTGGCAGAAGTGGCTGCAGAACTGAATCCAGAGACGCTGCGGAGGCTGAAGCGAGAGTGTGGAGGCCTACAGACCCTGCTCAGGAATAGCCATCAGGTGTTTGAAGGTAAAATCTATGAGGTCACCATACACTGTCCATCTTGCTTGTCCCCAGAGCAGGCTCTTCTCTGTGCATTCTGTAGCACTTTGCTTTCTGTCCCCCATGGAGGGGGTTGTGATACTCAGGGGTAGCCTAGATGCTCAAGTGGATAGTATGGCATCTCTGTGCCCACCCAGGCTACCACCAGGATATATCTTAGGGTGAGGCCATAGCCACCCTTCTCTCTAGGCACAGCTCAGCCTCTGCTTAGACTCCCTGTGCTTTGGTCCTGATGGCTCCTGTCTAGGATGTGCCCTTGAACCCCCATTGCTTCTGTGATGCCTGTTCCTCACACAGGGCAGACAATCAGTTCCAAAGCCCGCTGACTGCATCTTGTGTCACTACAAGGACATTGTTTCACCTCTGCCACCTGCAAGGAGAAGCATGTGGAACTGTATAGCCTATCAGGCAAGTTGAGGGCATGAGCCTTCTAAGTGTCTGCTTAATATGTCCACCCTAAGGGCCTGGCACCAGGACTCAGGCTTCCTGAGTGGCCCGCCTGGGAGGCTGAGGCTTGGCTCTGCTCCAACACTGAATTTGAAACCTGTGGTGATAAAAGGGCCCATTCTCCCTAGGTTGTGGCTCAGTCCCTACCCTGCAGGAATGTTCAGTCTAAGGTTGGAGAGTAGAGTATGATAGTGTCCACCCAGAGGCCTGAGGTGCAGACAGTGCTGTGAGTTCGTGAGGGGGGAGGAATAGCACAAGGTGAGAAGAGCTAAGTCCTCGCAGCAGCCCTTTCCACACAGGCCACTCCTACTCCATGTGCCTTCTCTTAAAGTACAGCAGATGTCTTAGTTAGGGTTACTATTGCTGAGAAAACACCACAACCAGAAACATAGGGAGGGAGGAAAGGGTTTACTTGGCTTGCATATCACAGTCCATTGAGGAAAGCCAATGGAGGGACTCAAACCAGGTGGGAACCTGGAGGCAGGAGCTGATGCAGAGCCTGTGGAGGGGTGCTGCTTAGAGGCTTGCTCTCCATAACTTGCACAGCCTGCTTTCTTATTTAGAAGCCAGGACCACTAGCCCGGGGTGGCCCCACCCACAATGGACTGGGCCCTTCTCCATAAATCACTAGTTAAGAAAATGCCTTACAGGCTTGCCTGCAGCCTAATCTTCTGGAGGCATTTTCTCGACTGAGGTTCCCTCCTCTCAGATAACTATAGCTTGGATCAGGTTGAGATAAGACTTGCCAGCGCACCCTACCTGGAAGTCATTCACCCCAGGTGCTTCACATACAGCATTAAACACAACAGGCATTGTCTTATTTCACCAGTGTGCCTTCAGATACAGGTATCTGCTTGGGCTCAGTTACTCAGAAAGACTTTCCTTAAGAGGTAGTGGTCCAAGTGGGACCATATGGAGGGAGCAGAGCAGTCTGGGAAGTGAGGAGGACCAAGAGGAGAGCAGTCTGGGAAGGAGCAGCCTGGCTTCTATGTCTGCTTCTGGGACCTGTGGCACACTGGCCCAAGGTCCCTGTCAAGTCACTCAGATGGCAGTGTTGAGCTCAGTGGATCTAAATGATGGTATGAGCTGCTCTCAGCTCAGTGCTGGTTCCTCTGTAGTGTGCCACCTGAAGCCAAGAGCCCAGCATTGTGCACCTCATCCTAACAGTCTTGGACTTGAAGACAGGTTGGGGTGCATATCCACAAAGGAGTACTGACTGATGATGATAGGAAATAGGGCCTTGATGGGGACACAGAACCTCAGCCCACAGACCTTAGACCTAAGGATGAGAGGGTCCCATGGTCCTCTCTGGTGTCATGCAAGACAAGGTATGTGCTGCTTCATATATTTGAGCACAGATGTGTACTGTCCCTTATAAATGAGAACATGGGTGCCAGGTGTTCCTGCATAATGTATTTGAACATGTGTGTACACCCTGCCTGTGTGTGTACATATGGGAACATGGTGTCAAGTGCTCTCCCATGTGAGGGCATGGCTGTATAGGTCTACACACCTGCCCTTGGGTGGTCCAGTGTCCTTGGGAAGTTGAATATGGTTCTGTCCAGCTAACTGGCCTTCTCTTGGGTGAGTGCTGTTTGTGGGTAGGTGCAGGAATGGCCTGACACTTCCCCTTGGAGACTTGCTGAAACCAAGAGCCCCACACCCAGATGTCTAGTGCCTGGGATCTGCGTTTACTTAGAAAGCTTTAATCAGCTAAAGTACTACAGCCCGGGGATGGGTTGGGGAAGGGGAGTCTCTGTTTCTCACATATTTTCTTTGACTTCATGAAGGATCATCTCTCCTGTCCAGTGTAAATATGCATGTATGGGGTAAATCACTTTTCTGTCGGTTTGCTTTGGGAGACAGATTTCGGAATCATTTCTGAGTAGAAGGCTTGGGGATCCAGCATCACATGAGCATTCCCTTTGCAGTCATGCAGAAAATATGTGCTGAAGCTGGGGCTTATCTCTGGATGGGGTTTTGTTTTGTTTTGTTTTATGCTAATGTGGCTCTGGCTGATCTGGAGAGTATGTGCTCCCTAGGAAGCTAGCTTCAAATGGCTTAAGGTCTGCTCTTGTGAGCACTGTGTTCATACCATGTCAGAACTGACCCCACCTTGGCTCTGCCCCTTCCCAGGGCCTACGTAGTTGACCATTGGTGAAGCAGCCTCCTCTTCTAGAGGATTTGGACATAGCCCAGAGGGTTTGGTAATTTACCAAAGGTCCCCAGCAAGTCTGACAATCCAGGCCAGGTGGGATCCTGGCACTGTGAAGACACGGTACACCCTCGGTGCTCTTTTCTGTTTCCTGGTTCTCAGCCATGCTAGTGAGAGGCCGCTGTCGTGGAGCAGCTGGTAATGGAGAGCTCTCTGCTTCTCTGCAGTCCCACAGGCCCACAGGAGTCATGAGTTGGGGGGTTGGGAAGCCAGAACATTTGTTCCTGTGATTCCATTTCAAATTAGTAGCACATTTCTCAGAGGAGGGCTGTTGGTGGTCTGATTTGGGTGGCTGGCGTGTGCCCTGGAAGGCCACCCCCCTGGCGCCTGACACCAGCTTTCCAGAGTGATGGCTGTGGGGCTGACAGGGAGCTGCCTAGCATCCTGGTATAAACTGGGAGTGTTAGTACACTGTGCATACTAGACGCCTGGCTACTGCCCTCTCCAGTCCCTTCTGTTAGCAGTGCTCCCTTTTCTCTTTATACTTACTGACTAGGCCTGATCATATGACCCTTGCAAATGGCACCCAAAAGCATGGCTAGCATGCTACTAGCTCCTAACCATGTAGGGAGGTTCTCCTGCTGGCCACCATGTCCATAGGGAAGGCCCATGCCAGCATTGAGGGCAGGCTTTATATCTACTGGGGCTTGACCTCAGATTGCTTAACCATGTCATAACTTCCAGCAGGGACAGGGACTCCTGGCCACTTACATACAAGGGTCCTGCTGCTTCTGGAATATGCCCCTGGGCTCCTCTCAGCACAGTTGAGAATTCTGGGCCTGCAGTGACTTTGTTGTGTTCTGTGCTGCACTGGGAGGCTCTACTCTGGGAAGTGTCTCTCAGAGTGTCCTGATGTGACCCTAACCTGGGCTTTAGTTCAGGGAAGACAAACCTCAGCCTGAAAGAGGTGTTTGCATGTGGTGTCGCTTGACCCTGGGGGCTCTAAGCCATCCCTGAAGACGAAGCCCTCCCTGCATCCTAGGGTCCTCTCAGGACTCATTGCTCGGGTTTCCAAGGGAAATATTTACTGCCACGCTGTTGATGGCAGCAGCCAGGCTCACTGAGGCCTTAGCACAGAGGATCCCAGAGTCGACAGGAAACTGTGTTCACTCACACACTCAGTTCAGTTCTGGAAGTCAGGGAGCCAGACTCCCTCAATGAGGCACTTTTATTCCCTCCCCCGCCATGCTGGCTGCAGGTTGCTTTACAGCACCAGGGGAGATGTGCTTGCCTTGGCTCAGTTTCACACGGACCTGTGGCTCCTCAGAATGAAGTGGCAGAGGGTGTCAGGCCACCTTGGCCATCCCTGACTAATATGCACTGTGCATCCAAGTCCCACATGGCAGGGTGCAGTGGCCGGAGGCCCTCACCTTGACCCTGCACCCCTGTCAGAACATAAGGTGGTGCTTCGTAATCCCTGTACATTAGTGACTGTCTTAGGTTTTGTCTTTTTTGTTCTAAACCTCAGTTCTGAGTGGGCGAGTTCACATCCGTGACTGGCGGCGAGAACTTCAGAGGGGAAAGCCTCCAGAAGCCAAAAGGAGCCTGTCTGCAGATGTGTTCAAGACTCGCATCTGCTGGTTCTTCACTCACCATCCTGATGGCTGCGTTCTGCCTGCTGCCCGTTGCCCCTTTGCCCATGGGCCCAAAGAGCTGCGCCTGTCCCAGACCTCGAAAAAGCAGAGGCAAGCTCCCTGAGTCACCTCCTCAGCGGTCTCTAGCTGTTGGCTCTGTGGCTCTCCTGCCTGTCTCCCTTGTCCTGACGACACCGTGTTGGGACCGGGTTGGCTTCAGAGTGACCTGTTGGTGTGCACAGCCACTGTCAGCGCCTGTCACATGTCTCCAGCCTGCAGAGCCCTGACATCAGAGCCACTGTGTCAGCCTCTACAGACATGACCTTCTCATTCTCAGGGCTGTGTGCCCAGGCTTCCTCTGCCTGGGAACTCACTGCAGGGTGCTCACAGGATCCTGCAAGCAGAGGCACAGGGCTTTCTGAAGTTGTTCCTAGAGAGAACAGCTTCCAGAGTCACACCCAGCCACCCTGTGTTCCGAGGTATGACTCAGTGATCCCTGCCCGCTCCTTCCCCTTCTCTTTGGAATCTTCTCCCCAGAAGTGTTGGGCAGCTTTTCCTTTCAGGAAAAAATATTTCCATTTAAATTTATTTTCAGTCTTACACAAAAGGTGGCACTAATTACATCTTGGCGCGGTGTCCTGTGGACCAGTCTCTGAAACCTCCTGTGATAAAAGAGTTTCTAGTGAGTGCCCTGGTGTCATCTGAGTGATAAAAATGAAGTCATTTATTCTGAGGAGCCAAAGGCTCTGCACCATCCCAGGCAGGGCACTACCATGAGTCTTGGGCCCAGCTGGTGAGAATCCACAGAGCTTGCTCCCCCTCCTCCCTTGCCAGCTTGGTTGCCCTAACTCCCAGCACAGTGATGGCAATCCCACACAGGCAGTGTCACTACTCTCTTGGTGGACTAGGCTGTGTGTCATCAGGAACTCAGAGCGGGAGTCTCTGTCCTCATTGGACCTGCCTGTAATTGCCTTTTCTCCCAGGCCCATTGGGCCCAGAAGCTGTAGAGCTCGTTCCCAGCCTGGCCTCCTGTTGAGAGGCACCATTAAGTCTCGGGCCCTGCTGTGCCTGGTAATCTAACCATGGTCTTCAAGGACTTAGTAAGGCAAGGCCCCCAGAGGTGTTGTTTTGGCCCTCCCTCAGATTTCATGGGCACCACATGTTAAGCTAAACTGAGAGGGAGGTGAGACAACAGTCTTAAGCTCTTGCCTTTTCTAGTTTACAAAGCCTCATGCTGAAGCCTGGGTTGTTCTAGGAGAAGACACCATGGAAGCGCATTCAGAATGAGCTGTGGGCTTGCTTCTTCATTGGCTTGTCCCCTCCCCAGAGCCTGTGTTCAGTGAGGACAACTTCCAGAAGCCCCTGCATGGGGACGATATGAGCAGGGTTAGGGAGGTGCTCATGGGGCGGGGGGGGGGGGGGGGCCATGTCTGTGTCCCTTGACAGCCCTGCTGCTTTGGGTATTCTGTTAAACCATGTCAGTGCTGGGACCAAAGGAGCAAGTGAGTGAACAAGTGAGCTCAGAGGTGAAGAAAGGTGCTAACTCACAGCAGTGATAGCTGGCTGGTGACCACCCATTCCAGGCCTGCTCCACATGCTAGCTCACACTTGTGCATAAACATGGGATTTGCCTGGAGTGTGGCCACCTTGCGTCCATTTGGTTTCTGAGTCTTTAAAATGTTAAAATGGTTGTGACTCATAAGATTAGAGCTCAGCGTTGGTGGGGAGGGCTGCTGTGAGTTCCAGAATACTTGCAGGTGAGAGCCCTGGCATTCTCAGCCTCAGGTCGGCAAGGAGGGTCCCTCGAATGATTTGTTTTCTTTGATAAGCAGCAAAAGACAATGAACCCAGAGGCTTAGAGCACTGCAGTAGGGCAAGCATAGCCTCACTGGGTCTTTGTGCCCAGGTCCCTCCTGGCTGCTCCAGGGTATGGCCCAGGGTTGAGGTCTCAGCAGAGACTAGACTGGGGAAGGGTCTGTGTTGATGTTCTCTTGGCCCTCCCCACAGGCCAGCTAACAGCAGCAGCAGGCCAGTTCCCACCTGTGTCACCATCACACAGGTGACACCCTATCACGTTTGCTGATTTCTTCTGGTGGGAAGCAGACCGCAGGCCCTGCCCACACTCAGAACAGGTTGGTCAAAGACGTGAGCACCAGATGGGTAAGGATCATGGCCCCGTGCTGCCAGCCACACCCCATGTCCAGACTGTTCTGCAGCCTCCCAAGCAGTGTCACCAGTTGGTGACTAAATGTCAGACACAAGCCTTGGGGGACATTGCACATTCACATATAACTGTCCTTAACCTTTTGACACTGCCTTACTCCATGTGGGTGAATTATGCCCTGCCCCCAAAAGCTCACATGCCAGAACTTCAAATACAGCCTGGTTTGGGAATGGACTCTTCACAGGTAGGATGGGTTGTGTGGTGTTAGGGTGTGTCCTAATGAAGTGACAGTGTCAGTGTCCCTGGGGATGAATACAGACTAGAGGCAGAGATGAATGATGGTCACAAGCCAGGGATCCCGAGAGCCCCCACCCTCAAAAGCTGGAGGAGGGAGGAGGGCACCCTGGAGCCTGAGACTGAGAGCCCCAGAAATCACTTTGGGTCAGACATTGCCTTTGAGCTGGCACAGGTGGGTCTCTGGGACAGGATACCATCTGCTGACACTGAGTGGGAGGCCAGAGGTTGTTGCAGCACCAAGGACTATATATGGGCTGGTAATCTGTCCTAGCATGAACAAACATGGCCTCAGAGCCGTCAAATGCAGAAATATTCGGTGTACAGCCCTGGGTATCCAGCAATGTCAGTGCCCCTGGGGCTCAGGCTCAGACTCCTTGGGCCTTCCTTAGAGGGAAGTGGGAAACAGACCTGCCCTTGCCTTGCCAGACTTAATCCTGAACCAGCTGGATGCCCCAAAAGATGGTATCCTCACTGTTACCCTTCTACCTGATGAAAAGTTGGAGCCAGAAATGGCAAGTCATTTGCTCAAGACCACATAGTAACATCAGCAGAGCTGGAGCCCAAGCCTGCCCGGACCCATGAGCTCTGACGCTCAAGTGAATCAGGACCTGCCTAAGGCTCACAGGTGCAGGGGTTTGTAAAGCTTTCTCTGAGCAGCCCCAACTCCACAGCAGGCACTGGGCACACAGATGGCCACAGCATCAGGGATGACAGACATAGGGATTCCTCAGAAAGTTCTGACTCTTCCTGTTAGCACCCTGGCCAGGCCTCAGGCCAGCTAGAACCAAAGTATAAGCCAGACCATTGCCCACACCAGGCAGAAGCAACACTTGTGCTCAGGCCAGGACCCTGCACTGCTCAGTGCCTGCTGATTCATCTTGCCTTGGATCCTGTGCTCTGCAGGATCCCAGGGTCCTCATGTGACCTGGCCAGTCCCTTCTCCCACGGCCAGGGCAGTTCTGCCAAAGTGCTGAATGTGCAGAGAGGCCAGGGCGGGAGAGGGTTGCAGGCCAGGCCCGCTCCTGGCCTCTCCAGTGGGGAGGCTCCAATGGGCCCACGTCTGCAGACCTCAAGCCAGATTTTGAATGAGTGAAACAGTTGGCGCTCCAAATGGAGAAACTGCTAGCCTGGATGGATAGGGCCCCCTACTGGCCCAGCCCACTGAGGCTCCGCCCTGCAGAGTGCATCTGGGAGGAACAGGAACACTCACTGGCCTGGGATGGAGCTTCTACAGCAGGGCCCATATGACAACTAATCAAGGAGTCACCTGCCTGTCACACACCAGCTTCTCCTTGCCTGGCCTGCAGGACCAGCAGTCACCCTGGTGATACCTCCAGCACTGAGCCTTCAAGGAACCAAAGACAAGCTGCACCTTCCATTATTGAGGCTGGCTTCCACAGTGTACTCTGGTCTGCCTTCCTACCTGAACCTGAAGGAGTCCCATCTCCACTGAGCAGTGAACAAGAAAGGACATCTCTTCCACGACTGCTGGGCTCTCCAGAAATCCAGGGTCATGTGGCAGTGATTTGTTCTGCTATGGGCCACTCCAGAGCAAACAAGGAGAAGCTGAAAAGGAGGAGTGAGAGGAGGAGGCTCCAAAGAGCCACCCAAAGTCATCTCCTCCATAGTTCCTCCCCTCCTTTTCTCTTCCCTTCCTCCATCCACTACTCCTGCATGCAGGGCTGAAAGGGTGCTAAGAATCAACCCACTCACAGCCCAAAGGCTGTTCTCTGGGAACAGGGCTGGAATCAGGTCTGTGTCTGTGGGCGGCCTTGACTGGTAACTCTCTCCAAGTTGAGTGACTTGCAGCCCAGACAGGACATAGGGCAGGTCTGGCTGGCAGGGACCTCTAAGAATCTGAGCTGAGATTGCCAGCCTAGTTCTAGTTCTTCCACTCCCAGGGGTGGGGAACCGGAGACTGTGCTCTGGGCTGAAATCAATCTCTAACTGCAAGGAAGGGAGACAGACTGGATGCCTCTCAAAATTGTCTGAGGAGACCTCACTGCTGGAGTATTCCTTCTTCCTGTCTCCTGTGAAGTCCTCAGTGTTCCTAATTGTGCTGGGTGGTTTTATGTCAACATGAGCTAGAGTTGAGAAAATGCCTCCATAAGATCTGGCTGTAAGGCATTTTCCTAATTAGTGATTGATGGGGGAGGGTCCAGCCCACTGTGGGTGGTGCTATCCCTGGGCTGGCAGTCCTGGGTTGTATAAGAAAGCAGGCTGAGCAAGCCAGGAGTGACAAGCCAGTAAGCAGCGCCCCTCCAGGGCCTCTGCATGAGCTCCTGCCTCCAGGTCCCTTCCCTGCTTGAGTTCTGTCCTGACTTCCCTCGGTGATGGACTCACCTGGAAACATAAGCTGAAATAAACCCTTTCCTCTCCAGTTTGCCTTGGTCATGGTGTTTCATCTCAGCAATAGAAACCCTAAGACAAGTTGGTACCAGGATAGTGGGGTTACAGACCTGACCATATTGTTTGGGGGAGGATTGTGGGAGGACTTTGGAAGTTTGAGCTAGAAAACTCACTGGAGTGTTGAGAGCCCAGTGAGCTGTTCTGTAGGAGCTCGGGAGACAAGGTTGAGAGTGGTGCAGATGATGGAGGCCTGGCTTGTGAAGTTTCAGAGGGAAATAAAAGACTCTACCGGGCTATAAGTGTGAAGACTCTGTGGTGTCTGGTCAACTGGAGCATAAGAGTCAGCCGTGATCAACAAGAGACTGGCACCATTGAAATGAAACATCTGTTACTGGGACAATTGATGCTGGTTAGCTGGAGCTGAGAAATTAGCAGTGATTAAAAAGATTCTAGCGGGGCTGGAGAGATGGCTCAGTGGTTAAGAGCACTGGCTGCTCTTCCAGAGGTCATGAGTTCAATTCCCAGCAACCACATGGTGTCTCACAACCATCGATAATGAAATCTGGTGCCCTCTTCTGGCCTGCAGATATACCTGCAGACAGAACACTGTATACATAATAAATAAATCTTAAAAAAAAAAAAGATTCTAGCATCACTGAGGTTGAGAAGTGTTTCCTGAGAGTCAGCACACAGAATCTGTGGTCCAGAGGCAGCCAAGGTTGTATCTCACGCTGGCAGCTGAACTTGGTAGTGTAAGTCACCAGGTGATACTAGTTTTGAAGGCAGGCAGGTATAATGGAGAGCAGGTGAGACTTGGCACTGAGTGGCAGGGTGGTGGTCCCTGAAGAGAGCCCAGAAAAGCCAATTGGCAACAGAAGACCCCCTCCCCAGTTTTGGGGATGCCAGTACCATGGGATGACCACCGAGAACAGCAGCAGCAGAGAAGTGGAACCATCCCAAGCCTAGAAGACAAGCTTTGTGTTGCGGATGGCAGAGCCAGAGAAGTGACCATTCAAGCCCTCTGGGGGAACCCAGATCTTGAGTGAATCCCAGGCATTTGGGCACTGAGTTGTTTATGCTCTGCAGTTTGGTTTTGCTTTGACTTGGCTGTGGCTGTGACCTGGTTCTTCACGCTTGAAATAGGAAGGTATTTAATTTTTGATTTTATGTGAACCCACAGTTGAAAGACTATGAATTTTAAAAGGCTTTGGATTTTAAAGAGTCTGGATTTTTCAGTATTTGAAAATTTAAAGACTGTGAGACTTTTAAAATTTGGAATGTTTATATGGTAATTTGATATTAATGCGGGAAGAATAGGAAAGGAAAGATGATGGCTTAACAATGACGTGTTTGACAAGTTGGCAAGGGGTCAGTTGTGCTGGCTAGCTTTCTGCCAATTTGGCACAAACTAGAGTTTGGATACTCTGGGCAGAGGCACAGTCCAGGAGGAGCAGAGGAGAAAGGGCTGGATATTGTTTTGGAGCAGGTTGACTGTGGGTTGCCAAGCCTCAGGATGGTGGAAGTGAGTGACTTTTCCTCTCATTCTTGTCTCCCTATATCCTGGTCAAAAAGTATGAATAATTTCAACTCTCACGGCACAGCTCACACAATCTTGCTGTGGAGTGGATACTGCTCACCTTACAGATGGGGAACTCAAGGCACAGACAGTGCAAACAAACGAACAAATGAATGGATGGACGAGTTGCTGCAGAGTTGGACTCTTCTCTGAGGCTCCACCTGTGGCTGAGGAGCTGTGTGACAGAAGGACGGCGGGACGGCTGGGCTGCTCCTCGGTCTGAGTGGGCAGACAAGAATGAGAGGAAAATCCACTCACTTCCAGACCCCTCAGACTGAGAGCTGCTGGCCTGTCCCCATGGCTGGCTGTCCCTCAGTTCCTTTTAGCAGTCCAGAACTTGGGCCAGCACCCACAGTGGAAGGCAGGATGGGTTCCCTAAACTGTCCCATACTCTGTTCCTGTGCAAGGAGTGGGCCTAGAAAGGACCCAAAGGTGCTTCAGAAAGTTGATGGTTACAATATCAAAACTTTCTGATTTGACTCTAAGTCACAGCCTGGCATCCCATGCTGAGCCTGCCCAGTGGTGATAGGCAGGTGGGGTCAGGGACATCGGGACAGCCTGCAGCCTGGGCTGAGTACCCCATTTCTAGGCCCAGGAATGCTTCAGTGAGTTAAGAGTCCTTTCTGCAACCTAGATACCAAGGTGGAAAATTCCCTTCTGGCTCACCATAGCCTTGTGCCTCCAGCGGGAGAGGGAGTCTGGGTTTACTTCCCTCTCTGAGCAGGAAGCTCTGGAAGGGACAGAGGTAGCTGTGTGACAGGAGTCTGGTGTCCCTGCCAATCCCAGGCTGCTTTTGAAGAAACCATTCTCACCCCATCTTGTGGCTGGTAGCAAACAAATGACCATCCATAGTAGGTTCACGTTGGGTCCCTCACCCATCCCCAGGGAATGCCTAGAACAATGAGGAAAGTTGACAAGGCCATTACATGATCTGTGATTGCTCATGAGGCTTTCCCACAGGCATAGAGCCATGCACAGATGGCCAGTTAACATGTGCAGTGAGCCGGGCGGTGGTGGCGCACGCCTTTAATCCCAGCACTTGGGAGGCAGAGGCAGGCAGATCTCTGTGAGTTCGAGGCCAGCCTGGTCTACAAAGCGAGTCCAGGACAGCCAGAGATATACAGAGAAACCCTGTCTTGAAAAAACAAAAAACATGTGCAATGAACTTTGACATATGTGCTGTTGCCCTGTGGTGCCTTATAGATAAGGAAGGAAGGAAGGCAGAGGAGTTCAAGATGAACTGAGGTTCTCAGAAGAAAGCCTCTCTTATGCTGAACGCTCTATGACACTGAGTGACTCAGAACTTCTGTGGCTGTCAAAGCTGGAAGGATGCCAGTCCAGGGCCATATCTTGGACTGTCACAAGTCTCCCAGGCAGCCATCCATTGCTCACCTCTCTGTGTGATCTAACATCCTTGTGATTATCAGGTAAACTCTTTTGGAATGTACAAACAGACCCCTAGCTTCCACCAACCCAAAGACCAAGGCATCTGAGGCTTGTAACCGGTTTTCCCACTTTGCTGTAACCCACCCACCTGTTGCTCCCAGCAATATATTTGAAGTGTCTTACTTGATTTATAACATTTTTTTGTTCTGTTTCTATTTTTAAAAATCCATGAACCTGTTACCACATTGGAAGATGGTATTTTGGGGCAACCTGAATTCATGTCCCTGGGCCACAGTCATTCACACTTGAATAAATAATCTCTTATGACCTTTGAGATGAGAGCTGGGCTTTTTGCCCACAGTCTCAATACAGTTATGAAAGAGGTAACATTCAGGTTCTGCTGACTGATCCCACTTTGTCTGTGGTTTTATATCTGATGTGGACAGAGGGAGATGGAGGGGCAGTGGGAGACAGAAGAGGTATCAGACATGGGCCTCCCAAGGAGCTGAGAGCAGAAAGCAGGGTTTTGAATAGAAGTTAGTTAGGGAGAAGAGGAGGGAAGGACATCCCAGGTTTCTAGTGAAACCATCCTTTTCTGACTCTATTTTTGTTTGCTTAGACAGTTGTTTTTAAACCCACAAACATCACATCTGCCTTGGCAACATTTTGGATATTTCCATGGCCTTGACTACAGTCCAGGTGTATTAACCAAAATAACCAGTAAGTTATGTCTAAAATAACTACTATGCTCTGCCAGGAAAGAATGATTCTCGGTTACTCTGCCATCTAACTTTGATATATGTGTGATTTTTGCCTTTAAAAAACACTGTACCCTGAACTTAGGCACCAAGAGACTTCACAGAGGTTCAAGCCACTCTTGGACTGGTCATCAATAAAAAAGACTTAAAACTCTTAATTTGTCTTGATCAGTGCGATTGTCAATAACTATGCTGTGTGTGTCATTATACGAGTTAGGTAGTTGCCTTGGCTTCCTCTCTCATTCAGTGTGCGCTCTGGCATATGGGCTGAAATAATTGCTGTCCTATAGACAACAAAAATGTGACAGTCTTTCTTATATCAGGCACGAAAAATTAGCTCTGGGTGGATCAAAGCCCTAACTGTAAGAGAAAGGTACACTGGGGGCTGGCAAGGCGGCTCAAAGGTTAAGAGCACTGGCTGGCTGCTCTTGTAGAGGACCCAGATTCTGATCCCAGCACCCACATCCTACTCACAATTATCTGTACATCCAGTTTCAGGAGATCCGACACCCTCTTCTGGCCTTTTTGGGCACTGCACACACATGGTGCACACACATACATGCAGACAAACACTCACACACATAAAATAAAAACGTGGAAAGGTTCCTTGCAGGAACTTCTTACAGTCCTGGCTCAGAGCACAATTCTCCATCCAGGACCCAAGTGTCATCTTTCAGCGTTTCCATGCACTGTGGTGAATCCGCCAAGCCAAATGCATGAGCAGATCTGGATGGACAATGCCTGTTACACACACACAGCTGGGGACAGGTCCAAACCCATGGCCACAGTACTCTTGTAGAGATCTAGAGACCATGCAGCTCCCCTCCCCGACCATGTTTCTCAGCAATCTCCCTGCTGCACAACTGTGCCCTTGGGGAGGACAGGGTGAAGGGAAGCATGACCCCGGCATCCCACACTGAGGGCGACTCAGTGCGACTCCATCTCACAGATGGGTCTGTCTTTGTGATGTCCCTTACAAGACCACAACAGAGGCAGAATCAGTGTGGGCTCTTAAGCTCTCACTGTGTTGCACATTAGTTACTGGAAATGTTGTTGCAACTCCTGCACACATCTGTTTGTGTGGAGAAGTCCAACAAATGAGCAGGCCTGTGTACTAAGGACACTTTATTTGCAAAGCCACATCTGGCTTTAGCTTGCCAGCCCCTGCTTACGGCAGTGGAGCCCTGTGCTAAGAAACAGTCGCAGGCTCTCTTGATCACTAAAAGAAAATTTGTTAGTCCCACGGAGAGTGCCAGGGATGGGGGTGGAGATGGAATATAGGCAGCAGGGTTGAGGAGGACATCAACCCAGGCCAGCTTGCTGGGATGGAGGCTCCAAGGAGGGATATCTCTAGGTTCTGACATGCTTTAGGATCCTTCCTTATGGAGCCTCTTTCACTTCCAGGGTCCCTGGAGTAGATGTAGAGGACACCCCCTCCCCCCAGGGCTCCAGCTCTGAGGCCCCCCTGTGCAGAAAGAACTCAGGGCAGTAGGAAAGATGCATTTCAAAGGAGGCTCAAGAATTTGCTGGGTAGGAAGTTATTTTCCATGAAGTCCAAGGGTGCCTGGTGGAATCCAAAACATTCTAGTGTGAGGAATGTGGATTTGCCCTTCTGAGCCAGCAGCTGGAAGCCTCTGAGATGGCTAGTCTGAGCTGAGTTCCTATAAGGTTCAGAGGGAAAGACGATGGGGGCAGTGTACAGCTTCCAGATGCTGCAAATCAGGAGGCAGGTCAGGGATACTGTGCACCACATGGAGACCATCAGGGAGGGTGACTGAAGCCCTTGAGCCTTCTGGCCCTGTACCTCCTTCATCCCCCAAGAGTCTTGTGCCGGGCATAGTGGTCCACCATAGTCTCTTAGGCAGTTGAAGATGAGTTCATTTGTCTGTGTCCTTGGGGTCAGCACAATCTCGGGGAAGCTCTCTGCTTTGTGAATTTCCCTGAACCCCAGACTCCGTTCTTCTCAGATGTCTTCTCATTTGCACACCACAGAAGCACAGAAACTGCTGCCAATGTCACCGTGGCCAGTGTGTGTCCCCTGCTTCCTGGGCCGTATCACAGTCTGGCCAAAGGCATTTGATTTTATTTAAATATTTAAATATTTTAAATATGTATTTATTTATTTAAATATTTATTTATTTATTTGTGTGAGACTCACCACAGACAGACATGTGCATAAGTGCCACTGTATGTGTGTGTGGAAGTCAGAGGACAGGATTTTTCTTCCCTACTGTGAGTCCCAGGGCCAGGGACCTAACTCATGTTGTCAAACTTGGCAACAAACACATTTACCCAATGAGCCATCTCACTGGCCCACCTAAGGTGTTCTAAATGCCCATGAGTCATTCTGTCTTGGCTGCTGATGGTGAACAGAGCTCAGCAGTGTGAGTAGAGAAGACAGAAAGACAGAATTAGAGGGCCAGGAGAAAGAAGGAAGAACACACACTTGGCCACATCATCCCTGAGTCGGGCTGAAGCCTTTCAATGGCTGAGCATCAAGATAGGCAGCAGCAGCTTCAACAGGCGTGAGGGTTGCCAACCCGAGGATGATGTCTGTTTTCTAAGAATGTAAAACAGTGATGGGACAGGATGGGCTTCCAGACCAAGCTGCTTGCCCTTGCTCTGCCCTAGCTGCCCTTATTTAGGAATCACACCAGTAACCCCATTTACAGGAAAAGATGAGTCTACAGTCCCTTGTGGGCTCTGGTGGCCCATGGTGTCCTCTTAGCAGATTGCAGTTCCCTCTAAGATACCCCCACACCACTTGTCAAGAGGAAGGAGTAAGGAAAAGGAAGACATTTCTTAGCAACTCTGAAATGTAACCAAAATAGTGCACATGGCTAAGGCTGAGCCCTGAAATGACTGGCCTGAGAGGCCGACGCTCATGCCCCCTCTCTTTCCTTCTGTTAATGCCTGCTAAACCTAGGTTTAAAAGTGTTTTTTTTTAAATTCATTCATCCATTGTATGCGTGTGTGCTGTAATGTGTGGAGAGAAAATGGGAACTGTCCAGGTAACCACTGGTATGTCATTTCTTAGTTTTGGAAGCTGCAGGCCCTGCACTTCCTAAATAATCAGATATATTTATCCCTCTCAGGTCTCTGAGGTGGTTGAAGACTAGATAGCTAGAGTCTCATAGTTAAATTTTGAGTTGTTTAGGAATCAAGAGGGTGTTCTGGATCTAAGAAGATATTGTTAAAATTGTGAGGCAAGTTAGTATGAAAGCTGAGTTAGATATAGAACTTTAAACTCATGGAGATGGTTAGATAGTAGAATGTTAAAGTCAGGTGCCAAATACATATGCACTGGACATTGGGAATGTATGCTAAGCCATATAACTCTCATAAATGTGGCCTATTTATTTCTGTTGTTTTGTATTGTATTTATAGTTATAAGAGAAAGAACCATTTGTTGGACTGAAAGGGAGAGCTGTTGGGGAGAAAAAGAAATACCTTAAATAAAAAAAAAGGGGAAGAAGATGGGGGGTTGAGGGGGAGGAGGGTGGGACTGGAGAGGGGAGTAGGGAGGGGATTGTGATTGAGATGTAACTTGAAGAAATAAAAATTAAATTATTTAAAAAAAATTCATCCATCCATCCATTCATTCATTCATTCATTCATCCATTTTGTGTGTGTGTGTGTGTGTGTGTGTGTGTGTGTGTGTGTGTGTGTGCGCGTGTGCTCCATAACATGCATGTAGACAGAGTACAATGGTCAGAGGACAACTTGAAGAAGTTGGCTCTTTCCTTCTACCTTGTGGATGGAACGAGATGGGGGTAGTGTAGGACATGCTTGTTACCCCAGCACTGGGGAGACAGAGGCAGAGACAGGCAGACCTCTGGGGCTCGCTGCCCACTTAGCCTAGTCCCCTTGGAAAGTTCCAGACCAATGAGCCCCTGTCTCAAGAGAACAAGGTCCCTGGGTACTGAGGAATGAGCCCCGATGCTGTCTCTGGCCTCTGTCAGCAACACACACACATGTGCATCTATACACACAAACATAAAGCACTCGTTCACATCACATGCACCAAAAAAACAAGCAAGTGTGTTGGGGGGGGTAGGACCCCTTTTTCTTTGGGAGTCTACATGAGAAAGTGCATGTGAGATCAGAAATGTGAGACTCAGTTTTCCTGTCTGTAAATTGAGTGGTGGGCCCTAGCCTTTCCATGAGAGTACTGTAGAGCTGGGCGTAGTCTAACTCTGGGCTGCCCAGCAAGACTGTGGAGTTTGGTGGTGGATTGAACCACCACCACCTGGAGTCTGGGCCAGATTGCCCAGGTGTCCTGCACATGAGCCCAGCATGTCTCCAGAATAGCTGCTTCCTGTGCTGCCTGCTGCCCTCCCTCCTCTGGGAGAGCATCCAGCTGCTGCGGTGGGAGGGAGCTCCAGGCTGGCCCTGCAGCCATTATGGCCCTGGACTGCAGGCAGTAAGAAGTGAGGGTCAGGGCAAGTCTTTGTGGCAGTGACTTGGCTTTCCCGTGGCTCCTTGGTTTCCTGGGACACCACTCTGGGGCACTGGCAGGCTTGGGCAGGCTTAGTACTGGCAGCAGCAGCAGGTATCTTGGCAGGATGGAACCATGTGGGCAACTGGGCAGCAGCTGAGTACCAGAGGTCTGGGACCAGCCCTGCAAATCACAGCTACGTGGCAGTAAACCCAGATAGGTCCTAGATCCAGTGTGCTAAGTGCTTTGGGTGGCATCTGACAGGGATTGAGAGTTGGGTTAGTGAGATGTAGATTGCAGTAGGGAAAAATTCCTAGATGGTCTCAAAACTATGTCCTCTAGTGTATGCCTGGGATTACCAGGTCCCTTGTACTGTGAGTGGGACACCTAGATCTGATGTGAATCTTACAGTCAGGGTATGCTTTGTGCCACAAATGATTTTAAGAGAGGGGAAAGTCCATCCTGAGTGGGCCCAGCCTAATCAGTCAAAGTCACCAAAGAGCCCAGGCTCTTACCCCAACAGGGATGTTCTCTGTGCCCAGCTCTGAGGGTGGAGGGGGGCCATAGCCGGGACCTGGAAAGGGCTTTTGTTGCTGAGGGCAAGTCCTGGGCAACAAGCTTGGGAAACCAAATCCTGCACATAACCCTGGTAGCCTGGAAAAGAACCAGGCCATAGCTGCTTCTCCCTGACCTGGAGTCCTGAGCGTGGATCTGGCTGTGGCCCACCTAGACTTTGACCGGAGGGAATGGAGCTGACCCATTGGGCACTCACTGGCTGTGATTGGCCATGAGCTTCTCAGCTTGGGTAATGCTGCAACACAGCCCAGGCTCTGACCCTGCCAAGTTGAAGGGCAGTGATGAGAATTGTCTGGACAAGCACAACATCTGGCAGGTCCCTGGCATGCTGGACAAAGGCTGGGGAGGGTGGTCTGTGGGCCATTTTCTTTAAGCAATGAGGGCACTGAGAGGCACCATGGCCACAGAGACCTGCCTGAAGTTAGTCATCTGTACCTTGAGCTGGTCCAGGTCTTGAACTTTTGTGAAGGTGGACAGGACACCAGGGGCAGCTCACTGTAGCTCTTAAGCAATGGCCAGAGCCAGGCCTGGCCTGGAAGTCAGACCACATTGGTGAGCCTTGGTGAAGGGCAGGAGGAGAGATGTTGCAGGTACTCAGGACCACCTCAGGCTGATGGGTGTGGGCTTAGAGCCAGCCAGAGTCTTCAGTCCTTGCTGGCTGCAGGAGCAGTGACTCAGAAAGGGGCCACCAGCTGATGTTTTCTGAGGCAGCTAAGTGCCCTGGTACCTCTTTATGTCCCAGAAAAGACTGGAGGTGGCAGACAGCCAGATGGATAGCACACCTGTCCTGTAAAATGTCAGCCACACTGTGTCACTGGCTGCACATGATTGCTGTGATGGTGGCTTTCTGTATCACCTTGGGCAGGGGCTGGTCACTCAGTAGTATACTCGTAGGCTCCATCACACATGTCCATGCACAGGGGTGATTAAGGTCTACAAATAGCTGGCTTCAAGTATAGGAGGTCACTCAGGACCATCTGGAGAAGGACTACGGAGAGACCTCAACAGTGGATGAAACAGTCCGATGTCGGCTGCTTCAGCTACCCATGTCAAAACTTTCTTCCGAGTTAGCTCCGGGTTGCTTCCCACAGCCAGATCCAGCTCCAGACACCAACTGCCCTGCAGCCTAAGCCGCCACCTGGCAGTAGACCCCTCACTTAACCTCCGTTCTGTGTCTCTAGCTGAGTCACGACCATGGTAGCAGCTCCTCACCTCAGGTGAGGCAGTGAGCCACAGTGGTGAGAACCTTAAAATACTCTTTTGTTGAGTGTTCATATTGTGAAGTTAGGCCCAGAATTCAACAAAGGCCAGAGTTCATGGCCTTCACTGGTATCTCGGGACAGTCTATGATTAGAGAAGCCAGCGGTTATTGGTTGAAGGATGGGCAGGAGCTGCTGTGTTGTCTGGGGCTTGAGGTTAAGTCTGAGTACATCTGGGGAGCCATATAGGACTGGGGGATCAAATCATAACATCAGTCTCCTAGGGTTGGGCCATGGGGCCTGGGCAGGTACAGTTCACATCTGCCTGACTTCTGGGATGATGGATAACGTGACATGTGGCAAGACAGCAGCCCAGAAGGGGCTGGTTGAGATCATCACCATTAGAACAACTGTTGACAAACCAGAAGCAGGGTCCCCCTGTGGTGGCTTGAATGGGAAAATGCCCCCCCAACTCAGTTTTTAAACACTCTATCACCAGTAGGTGGCGCTGTTTGGGGGAAGGTTATGGAGATGGAGCCTTGCTGGAAGAAGTCTGTTAACTGAGGCTGGGCTTCGAGCGTTTATAATCTCACCTCACTTCCAGTTCTCTCCTCTGATTCCTATGCCAGAAGCGGGGGAAGCCCTTACCTGGGGTGCCTGAAGACTGTGCTGAAGGGGCTCGGCCTGTGTTGGCCTGCTCATTCTGGCCCAGGTGGCAAGCAGGATCCTTTAGGGCACAGGGCATAGTTCCTGTGTGCAGCCTGGCTGGTGTTCCTGGCCCACTGGCTTTCCTTCCTGTCCTCAGTCTTGCCACATATGTTCCCCGATTGCAGGCTTGAGTGGGTGAGGGAACAAAGGCACCATGTGTTTAAAGTCATACTTCCAGAGGAACGGAGCTGGGGGAGGGTCTAAGCAATCCCCTCCCGTGGACTGTGCCATTTTCTTTCTCCACCATGATACTCTGTGGAGTCTTTTTCCAAAGGGCTATGGCCAGGTGGAAGGATGTAGCAAGACAGTGTGGAGGGACAGGGCGGGAGGGGACTGCCCTCTCCATTTCTTCTCTCTCCATGAACTCACTTCCATGGAAACAGACCTGCCTTCTGACATACTGACCAGGATAGTGAGGTTGAGGTTGTGTCACCATTTGACATTTCCACGTGTGCTCAGGTTCTGCAGCATGATCCCAGGCCACCATCAAGCCATCTTGGCAGCATCTGACAAAGGACATGAGGTGACCTTCCTGCCAGCTTGGCCTTTGCAAGGGCTAGACGGCAGCAGTGTTCCAACTCCTTGAAGAAAGCTTTAGGACGTGAGACCAGGTCCAGATTGCCTCTATAATTTGCAGCAGGTGTTCCCATGTGGCTTCACCTCACAGCTTGAGTACTGGCTCCCTTCCTGGCAGGCAGGAAGGGGATGTTGGTTGTCCTCACACACGGGTGTCCACATGTTGGTTGTCCTCCACACAGGTGTCCACACATGTTGGTTGTCCTCCACACGGGTGTCCACACATGTTGGTTGTCCTCCACACAGGTGTCCACATGTTGCTTGTCCTCCACATGGGTGTCCACACATGTTGGTTGTCCTCCACACGAGTGTCCACATGTTGGGTGTCCTCCATATGGGTGTCCACACATGTTGGTTGTCCTCCACCTGGGTGTCCACATGTTGCTTGTCCTCCACACAGGTGTCAACACATGTTGGTTGTCCTCACACACGGGTGTCCACATGTTTGTTGTCCTCCACACGGGTGTCCACACATGTTGGTTGTCCTCCACACGGGTGTCCACACATGTTGGTTGTCCTCCACACGGGTGTCCACATGTTGCTTATCCTCCACATGGGTGTCCACACATGTTGGTTGTCCTCCACATGAGTGTCCACATGTTGGTTGTCCTCCACAAGGGTGTCCACACATGTTGGTTGTCCTCCACATGGGTGTCCACATGTTGCTTGTCCTTCACACGGGTGTCCACACATGTTCCCACTACAGAGGCTCAACAAGCAGTTGCCTAACCAGGACCGTGATGTCCATATTTTCTCGGTGGATTCTCAGGCTAACAGGGCCTAATAGGATTTTCTGGTTACTTGCATGAACACCCTCTACCTTTCTCCTGATCCTCTGTTATGCCTGCTGTCTTCAGGGCATCAGGCAGCCCCAATCTTGCCTTTTTTTTTTCCTGTGGCCTCATTGCACATGGGCTGACAGTGTTGAGACAGGTCACAACACTTATAACCTCATTTAATCCTCCTGCCAATCTTATAGGGAAGGCAGTAGGATTAAATGTTCCATTTGATATAGGGTTCTCAACCTTCCTAATGCTGTGTCCCTTTGATACAGTTCTTCATGTGGGGACTCCTAACCATAACATTTTCATTGCTATTTCTTAACTGTAATTTTGCTACTGTTACAAATCATAAGGTAAGTATATGGGTTTTCTGGTGGTCGTAGGCGACCTCTGTGAAAGGGTCATAAAAACTCCCAAAGAGTTCACAACCCACAGGTTGCGAAACACTGAGTTAATAGAGGACAGCGAGACTCAGAAAGGCAAAGCTTGCACAGGGAGCAGAAAAGACTTAGAAGCTTCCAATGCCTTCTCCTGATAGGCCCTACCAGCAGCCCCTGACTGGAGTCAGTGCCAGGGGTCCCCCGTCTATTGTCTCTCACCCAACTGAGGTGTGAGATCTCCACCAGCCTCCTACTGCAGAGACTACTAGGATGTGTCATCTGAGGTCCGAGCTTCCTGTGGTCTACTACACTAGGACCCATATACTGCCCTTGCTAGCCCTGCTAGATGCCTATCACACCCCCAGAGATCCTGGGACCTGATCCAGTTCCTGGTGTCTTGTTGCTGGGGTATACTATGGCTTCATCCCACAGCCTGGAGATCTGTTCCATCCACCCCTAGCCTTCTTATTTGATTTCCTCTTCTGACCCCACTGGGTCTAACTCATCTCCTTCCATAATTCCTTGCTCTTGGGAGACTGGGATGGAACTGGACTCCCCATACCTCCACCCTCAAGGTACCAACATGCTCAAAGCCACACAACCAGGGATAGGAGGAGATTATATAGTCCAGCCTGTCATTCTCCAGGGCCATCTGTCTTCTGTCCAACCCTCAAGCATTGGCACAAGGGAGCCCCTCCTCCAAACTGAGCCCCTCTTCTACTAAGGAAGAGAAAGGTAGGCAAGAGCTTGGAGGCCAAGCTGGGCATGGGAGAATGGTTACATGAGGGAGGAGATGCCGGGGCACCAAGAAACTCTCTGCAATCAGTGGCATTCAGGTGCCTTCATCTTATTACGTTTCTGTCACTTGGCCACCAGGGGTTGGACAAGCCCCACAAATGACTATGCTCAGAAACAGAGAGAAAAGACAGTGGAGTGGAGAGAGGCATACTCTCCCACACTCAAGAGCATCAACAGCCATGGCTTGAAGGGCTCTGTGTCCTGAGGTTGTCCCCACGTGAGAGTGTCCCTCCCAAACCTCTCCCTTCATTCTCTCTCCAACCACTGCACCACTAACCATTGGGTCACTGAAGTTTGGTGCCAGACGGTGAAAGGCAAGGTGAAGAATGAGAAGGAGGAACTGTGTATGCAACTGCTATTCCTGCCAGCTTACATCTCAACGGTACATGGTTCAGAACCCAGCAAGCTCAAGGGTGGGGAAGGTGTGACTTCATAGGGACACCCTGGTTGACAGCAGAAGGGCATGGAGCTCTTTTCCCTGAGCAGCCACATGTGGCAGCAAAAAGGCTTTCCTACTGTTGTTCCCTTTGTCCACCCAAGGGCTTGTACTCTGGGATAGTCCCTTGGGGAGAGGGATGGGCAACCACGTTCAGCACCCAGGACAACACCCTCACCTGTGGCTGTTCCCAGCAGTGCCAGTTTTCCAACACCACACAGTGTATGTAACACCCTGTCTGGGTGCCTAGACCCCACACTTGCCCCACTTGAGCTGTTCTGGACTCTACTAGGCTCTGGATCCACAGGAAGCTTCAGTGTCTGCTCCACCGCAGGGCTCTCTCTGGACAACTCCTGCATTCCAGTCAGGGGCACAGTCCTGCTACCACGTGCAGGACCCCTGGCAAGCTGGTGCTGGTGGTGTTACTGCTGTTCAAGGTACTAGTGTTGCTCTGCAGGGTCCACACCGCCGAACTTCAGGAGTTGCTGCCTCCAGGCCACTTGCTGCAGGCTGCATTGGACAGTCTCTTCACAGTGCTGGGTGTCCCGCGTGCTGAGCACTGGCTTTCTGGACACTTGACTTTCATCTAATGCTGTGCTGAGCACTGGGGAGCCGACTGTGCACTTCTCACTGTGCTGATGGCCATCTATGGCTGGACTATGCATGGGGATAGCCTCTGCCCTTTGCAGTCCTTCATTTACCCACTCCTGTCCTGCTTGCTGTTGGAGCCAAGCCCTGTGCTTTGCCAGGGCTGTGTTTGTTTATTGTCACCTGATTTGTGTCACGGCAGGTCATGCTCTGCTTCATGACACTCCAGATGTGGTTAGTGGAGCATGGGCACTGCCAGGCACATCAGTGTTGTCACTATGAAGTGACAATCCCTGCTGATACTACTCATGGGCCAGCACCCAAGGTAGCATGTGGTCTGACACCCTGGGAACTGAGTCTGTGCACTGAGCCTTCCATCTTGCAAGAGTTGGTGGGCATTGTTCTGATAGTGTCTCCATACTCAGCATTCAGCCACTCTGAATTTCCATGCTGACCCATTCCTGGTATCTGCTTGTGACCATACACTTGGAGGGCAAGTGCTTTTCAGCATCTGTATTGCCTCTTGAAATGTGGGATGCAGGGAACTTTACCTGGAGCAGAGGCCTAGGCCAGCAGTCCTCCAGGGGGCTCAGGCAGTCAGCTCCTCTTTTTCTGGTACGTGGAGGTATAGGTCTGGACACCCATCATTGCTACCCATCTGTTCACCCTCTGGCATTGCCCTCCTGAGGTTGCAAGCTGCAGGAGGGTCAGTGTGCGAGGTCTGATCACTGTTTGGCATTCCCTAGTTTACGAATTCTCCAGCAGGTGTCACTGTTGTTCCCAGTCGTCTCCCTGGGTATGCTGCTGCTTGTCCAGCCCCAGGGAGTAATCTTAGGTGGCTTCTCTCTCCCAGGGGATGGCAGCCCAGCATGTCTCTCTACACAAGGCAAAGGTAGGAGTGAGGACTTAGAGGTAGGTCATAGAGAAGGAGCAGAGAGAGTTGGCCAGCATGGAGAAGGAGGGTGGGGAGGGAGGGCTGGTCAGCATGGAGAAGGGGGGAGCTGGCTTTCCCTATGTTATACCTGTAACAGAAAAAGGATTAGTGCTTCCTTCCCACCATGCTTCCTCTCATCCTGGCCTCTGCCATCCTCAGACTCAGTTTGAATATATTTCCTAAGCCCTCATCCTGCTGTCTCTGTGCTTCAATCAGGCTCTGCCTCGTCCCCTCCTGCCACTCTGACTGCTGCCTCCTGTCCATGCAGTTTACAGTCATGATGTGGCTGGAAGTGGCACTGCAAATTAGCGGCTGGAAGATCAGCACCCCGTCTCATCCTTCATCATCCACTTTGCCCCTACAATGTGACCTGGTGGGTCCTCCTGAAAGGTCCCTGTTCTGGGAGCCCTCAGGGCAGCAGAAGCCTCAGCCTCAGATGACAGCCTCAGGGGTCTCCCAGCAAGGATCTAGAGTGAAGCTGACACCCACAGGCCCTCTCCATGCCTGAGGTGCCACGGACATTGCCTTGTATCCTGTTGCAGGACAGAATTGTCACCAGCCACATACCCAGTCTCATAAATGATGAGCCTCCCTGTCCAGGGATGTGGGTCTGAGCACATGTCAGCATGGTCTGTGTGGACAAACAGTTGGTCCTTTGCAAGGAAAGATGCTTTCAGAATCAATCAGGCAACCTGAGGCTAGCCATGCCTCCAAGGCCACATCTCCCAGAGTGCACTGGGGGAGCGTGGTTGGAGGGTAGAGATAAGCCATGTTTAGGGAGACATCATCTTTGCTCCCTGGCCCCTTTCCCTAGAGTTCTTGGCCTACACACCTTTCAGGCAGGGTCCACCTGAGTCAAAAGGGGTTGGAGACAAGCCTGTGTGAAGTGCCCACTTGTGTTCTTGTCTCATGCCCACAAGGGCAGCATGGCTCTGCATTCTCCATGTGGAATTCTTGGGGTTCTCACTTGTGACCACGTCCAGGCAGCAGCCAGACCCCTTGGTGGTTTCTCTCACCACTTCTGGGCACAGCAGAAGGCTGCCTAACAGAAGTGGCTCCTGGAAAGGCTGATGGGCCTCAGCCTGCAGAGGCTGAGTTGATGTGGCTTAGGAGGAAGTTGTCACGGAGCTCAGGCCCTATCTACTTCACACTCAAGGCACGGCACTAAACAGGCTCCAAAGCTTCTGCATGGTCTTCATCTCACTGAATTCAGGATGGCATTATCTCTTTAGGGCACTGATGTGTTGCATACGGCTAGGAGGGGGCACATGTGTCCTGGGGAGCTCCCAATGAATGTGTCAGGCTCTCCTCTCCCATTTTGTTTACTCTGAGCTTTTCACAATCAGAAGTCATCATGCTCAGGGTCAGGGAGCAAAGCTCACAGATCATGGGAGTGCACGCTCTTTACATGGAACCTGACAAGGCCTTCTCTTAGGCTGGGTCTTCCTTTAACTTGAAATTTTCTCTTTATGACCATTTGTCTCAGCTAGGGCTTCTATTGCTGTGGTAAGTACCACGACCAAAAGCAACCTGAGGAGGAAAGGGTTAACTTCAGTTCTCCTTCCCTGTCACATTTCATCACCAACATCATCAAAAGAGGCCTCAGTGAGGGTGTCTATTGCTGAAGCACCATGTTCAAAAGTAAGTTGGGGAGGAAAGGGTTTATTTCATGTTACCACTTATAAGTTTATCACCAAGGGGAGCCTGGGCAAGAACTCAAGGCAGGAACCTGGAGGCAGGAACTGAAGCAGGGGCCATGGAGGAGTGGCTTGCTCCTCATGGCTTGTTCAGTCTGCTTTCTTATATACTCCGTGTCCACCTGCCCAGGGAGCACACCACCCACTGTGAGCTGGATCCTCCCACATATATCAAGAAAAGGTCCCACAGGCTTGCCCACAGACCAATATTACAGAGGCATTTTCTCAGTTGTGGTTCTTTTCTCTTGGATAACTCTAGCTTGTGTAAAGTTGACAAAAACAAACAAGCAAAAAACAAGGGGAAAAAAACCCCAAACACCAACCTAGTCAGTACTTACATGTACAGCAATGTTCATTCAGAGGGTCCCTCACTTCTCTAAGCAGGAACCAGGGAACTTTTGTGTCAGCCTGCAGCTGACATTGTGTTCAGTTCACAGCTTCATGTGATGGCTCTGCTGCCTTCCAGGCCACAGAGCCCACCCAGGCCCTGCTGTGAGTCTGTGCCTGGCAGTCCAGCTCCCATAGGTTTCTGACCCAGCAGAGCTGGAAAGTGTGTGGCAGAGAGGCAGGGAAGAATGACAAGGGAACTTATTGGGCCTCAGAGGCCAGAGAGGGTGTCGGAGTCCCTAGAACTGGAGTTACAGGTGGCTATGAGCCATCCCGTGAGTGCTGGGAACCAAACCTGGGTCCTCTGCAAGAACAACCAGTGCTCTTAACTTTTGAGCCATCTCTCCAGCCTTCCCACTTTTAATAAAGCCCAGATTGCTTCACTTTTGTTTGTCCTGAAACTGTTTTCTGTGTCAAACCCATGATTTGTTTACCTGAACTGAGATCCCTAAAAGATCAAGGGAACACTCCTCAGGCTTCTAAGGGCAACAGTGTGGAGCTGTGTCTCCCTCCAGTCTCCACTGACAGCAGGAAACAGAGGCCCATGTGCCTCACAGGACTGCTTGCTCAGTTATTCGGGGTCAGCTATTGTCACTGAATCTTCCTGTCAGGGGCAGAAGGATCGAGGAGACAGACACTCTTCCTCTGCAGGCTGCCTTGTCTTTTTGAGACTGTCACTCACTGTCTCCAAGTCTCCAGTGCTATCAGGGGCCATACCAAGCATACCTCACCCTGTCTCCTGGTGCACCTCACTCCAGTCCTTCTTGGGCCTCATCTGGGGTTTTCATGGATGTCCACAGCGTCTGTGAATATTCAGTTAATATAGGCTGATCTGGAAACCTTTAAGCTCCTAGTTCTGTCCCCTGAAAGCCCTTCTGCTTTGCCTGGTGAACTGAAGTTCCCGGGGTGGGGAGGAATGCCACATCTGTGTTAAAGGCTAATGGATGATTTACTGATTAAACTTTAGTGATTTTAGAGAGTTGGACTGTTGCAGGTATACAGTAAATTATCTTGGGGTGCATTTAGCTGCCTTGATAGCTATTCATTGCCCAACTGTGTCTGACCGATCAACCTTGTGACTACCGTGAAACCTTTTAGAGTGTATTAACAGACCACTAGCTTCCACCAACCCATGGGCTAATAATGCCATCAGACAGCACTTGAGACCTACAGCAGAGAGACTTCCCCCACCTACTACCAAGGCATGTGGCAAAAACCTTGGTTGGTGACTTTCTTAGGCATGTTTTATGAGCTGTGGTCACTCAAGTTTGGCTCAACTATATCTCCTTCTTGCTTTTAGGGTGAGAATTGTGTTGTGCATGGACAGTCCCCCCACCCCTAGCCCCTAACCTGGCCCTTTGCTGAAGCTCTATGCTCAGGCTTCTCAGCCCTCCCCAGGGGCTCTGGTTCTGGCCTTCTTTGAAAGAGCCACCTTTTTTTATCCTGTGTGTACCAAGCCCACCCCCCACTTCCATCTGGTTCCTTTCAGAGCCCCCAGCCTAGGTAGCAATGCTCATGGACTCTTATACTCCAACACTTTCCCTTACTGCCCGGTGGCTGTTGTTTGAGGCTTTTCTGCCCCCAGGGCTTTGCTTGATACCTGCCCTGATATGAGTACTCTGGAGGCCATGCGTCCAGCATCATTAGGGGCCAGGGAGTGGCACACTTCACCTGTGTGCTCCGACTAGCTGCCATGCCCATCACCTTAAGCCAGAGAAGGCCACTGATGGCATTGTCCATGGAGAGTGCTCAGGATGGCCAAGCAAGACTGGGGGTTCCTTCATAGCTGGGAGGACAGCTGGCTGTTCCCTCTGGGAGCCTGTGGGGGCCTCTCACCCTGCTCCAGGCTTGCAGTCTTGTGCAGTCAACCTCTAGCTGCCCCTACTGGTCACTCAGCTCAATCCTGGTGGTGCCAAGGCTGCATTGTGCCTCTGTTGTGGCTGTCTGCTATAGTCTAGGGCTTCTGGGAGATGCTGAGGATACAGCCTCTTTCCCATTGGGAAGGTATAACCTTATCTATGACTTCCTCATAAAGAATAGACTGGTAAAGGATTGGATTGTCTCAACTGATGAGCTAAGGTTGGATTAGAAGAGAGAGCCTGGCTCCAGGACAGCTGGGGTCTGAAGAATGATGCTGGTAGCTCCATGGAGCCAATTTCATCAAGTCTGAAGGGCTGTGGACTCTCAGCTGTCCACAATGGGTTCCTATGCATTGTTGAAGATAAAGAACAAGCCTCCACTGAGGGCTGCACAATCAGGTCTCATAAGCTGCATGCTTTGTGTGCATGAGAATTGAGACTGCTGGCAGAAGGCGAAGGGAGCAGACCCACAGATCCCATGGTATTTAGCCTGCATGCTGCCAGCTGGACTCGGAGACAAGAGGCCGAGCCAGGAGCCTCTACTAGAAGGTCAAAGTAGGGGCTCAGGAGGCTGGTAGCCTTGGAAGGGAAAGGCTGAACCCAGGTAGGAACTGCCTCCTGCCTGGGTGTGGGTCTGCTTCAGAGAGAGAGACTGTACCTCTCACTCAAGGTTAAGTGTCTTGTCCACAGCCTCTGGCTATCCAAGATAGTTGATAAATGATGCCTATGAAGTCATACAGCACCTAAAAGTCATCTGGGTGCTAGGCGCTACCATGGTGTTCCATAGATCCTGTCAGCCTGTGACGTGTGCATACTGACTGAAGCGTAGCAGTGGGGAGGGGCTGGCAGGCAGATGTACATGAAACTATACAGCTGCATCAGGGTCTGTCCTGTACCAAGTGGTGAGGCCCAGAAGGAGAGCATACAGGACCCCGGGCCAGCTTTTCTTACTTGGATGCTGGCAGTCCTGGGGATTTACAAGCTCTAGGTGGGGAAGGCAAGGGGTGTGAGACGGGGGTGTATAGGAAGGATGCTGCTATTCCTCCAGGTATACATATGCTGGAGTTTGGTCACCAATGGGCTGCCTCCCCACCTCACGACATTGCCTTCAGGTCACTTTCTCGAGGAGGTAGATACACAACCCTTTAGGAGGGTCCTTTGAGCTAGGTCCCTACTGGGCCCTGCAAGTGATAGAATCAAAGTTCGGGGGACTTGTCTGGAACACAGCCCCACACAGAATCAGGGCAGTGATAGCATCCAGGCAAGGGGTGCCACAGTGCCACCGTGGCTGCTCTGCAAACAGCTTCCCTGGGAAAGAATCCATACAGGACTGGCACAAGAGGCCTGGCCAACCTAATTTCGCCAGCTCTGACCAAGTCCTGGCTCACGTCCAGATGGGGTCAGCTCTGGGTCAGGACGCATCTCCACTTCTGGTGCTGTCTCCATCCGCCCACAAATCAAGATTTTAGGCCAAATCACCAGGGAGTTGATGATCAGCTCCCCAGAGCCTCCCACAAGAGGGCAAGTCTCTTTCCGGGGGAGGCGGAGCTCCTGGAAGGGTAGGGGGTAAGTTGGCTTTTATCTGTCTTTCCTCCTCCTCCCCTGCATCTCTTCTCCAGTGTCTGGCGTTCCGGTTGTAACCCGACTCCTGCTCCCGCTCCTCGCTCCCCCCCCACCCCCCCCCCCCCCCGGCCCCCCCGCGCCCCCCCGGCCCCCCCCGTGCCCCCTCCCCGCGCCCCCCCCCGCATCCGTGCCCACTATGCCTACAACACTGCTGCTCCTGGCCACGCTGACCGCTCTGGCCACACTGGCTGCTGCCACGCACCCCAGCTGCTCGCCTGGACCCGACCCCTCCGACCCCTCCGGTAGAGTCTCAGCTACCCCTCTGGGTAGATTTAGACACTCCTCTCTTCATCCACTGGGGATATTTCCTTTTCCTGTTGGTCACAGAACTACCGCCTGAGTAGAATGTCCTGAGGGTACCACCTGTGACCCTTAGCCAGTGGAGAGAACTTTGCTGGGACACTGGGCTTTCTTACCAACTGAGCCAGAGACCACAGGGAAACAGCAGAGCTGGGAGGGAGAAACACAGCACACCAGACAGTGCAGCTCAGGCAGCTGGACTGGTGGGGTCTACCAGTGGGTCACAGTGAGCAGGTGCAGGGACTGCAGGACAAGGTTGTCTGAGTCCCTTGTCCTTCCAGGAACGAGGAGGTGCTGGCCACAGGGGACTCCTGACCCTTCCTTTGAAACTCCTGGCTGCAATGTCTTGTCTGGGAAGTGGCCCAGAGAAGGGTGGAATGTTTCTGCAGGGATAGGGCAGGAAGAAGGCAAGGGACCAGGGACACCCAAGGATCTCAACTGAGGGTCCTGGGGATGGATCTGGAGTCTTAGACTCCGTTCTGGTGTCTCTGCCCCTCCAGAAGCTGGGCTCCAGTTTCCTTCTTATTTGAGTGGGGATGTATCTTGTTCACATCCTTTATCAACAGCAACTGCCTGAGTCTAGCTGTACCCCAGAGTCTTCAGAGGCCATGGTATCAGATGTAGAATTTTAGGAGCCAGGATCTGTGGTCACCTGAGAACCTGCCTGCTCTAGCCAGGTGATATTGGGAACACAATGCCCCTTTTCTTTGCCCTCAACCTGAGAGTTCCTCCCCACCCCAGGCCTCTCCTGGACCCCATCCATTCCGATTTCACTGCAGAATGGACAGTGCAGGTCATTTGGGCAAGTGTGTGTGTGTGTGTGTGTGTGTGTGTGTGTGTGTGTGTGTGTGTG
>CAJQZJ010031795.1:5763981-5800199 GCA_907164525.1 Lophiomys imhausi | reverse complement strand
CCCTGCCCTGCCCTACCCTGCCCTGCCCTGCCCTACCCTGCCCTGCCCTACCCTGCCCTGCCTTGCCCTTCCCTACCCTTGCACTACCCTGTCCTGCCCAGTTCTGCCAGGGGGCAATGCTCGAGGTCCCTCCAAGGCCAGCCCTGCATTTGTCTCTTCTATAAGATTCTTTTTCATCGGGGAGACGGGGAGATATCATGTTCAGGATGGAGCACAGAGCCTCCTGTGTTAAACACAGGCTGTGCTTCGGACCCGCGCCCCATTACAGAGCCATCCTTGGCTTCTGGCCCTTCAGGTGCAGCTCTGCTTGTAAACTTGGGCATGTCCCTTCCCGTCTGCCCTGGTCCTGTTTTCATCCTTCCTAGGATGAGGATGGATAGAACATCTTGCTTACTGACTTGGAAGCTGTGATTCAAAACTCTCAGGACAGAGCGAAGGATACAACTACTTCTCTAGAATAGGCAAACCTCTCTCCTGTCAGCTGTGCACATCTGGTGTATTCTATATGGAGATTTACAAAACCAGGGAACATTTTCCCCATAGAATAACAGCATTGTAGCTGAGCTTGGTGGCTCATGCCTGTCATCTTAGCATTACGGAGGCTAAGGTAGAGTGATTATTATGAGTTTAGAGCCAAGGAAGTTCTAGGCCAGCCTGGGCTACACAGTGAGGGTTGTCTCAAAGCAGCAAGAAACTGGACTGACAAGATGGCTCAGCTGGTAAAGGTGCCTGCTGCCAAGGCTTAACATCTAAGTTAAATCCCTGGGGTCCACATGGTAGAAGGAAAGAATCAACTTTTTATTTTTCTTTTCTTTTTTTTAAAAAGACTTATTTATTTATTTATTATGCATACAGTATTCTGCCTGCTGTGCATATGCCTATACTCCAGAAGAGGGCACCGGATGTTATAGATGGTTGTGAGGTATAGATGGTTGCTGGGAATTGAACTCAGGACCCCTGGAATAACGGTCAGTGTTCTTAACCTCTGAGCCATCTCTCCAGCCCAGAATCAACTTTTTCAAGTTGTTCTCTGACTTCCATGCTCCTTCTGTGGTGTGAACCACCTATACATAAATGGATTAAAAAAAAAAACCAGGATCGGATGTAGTGGTGCACACCTTTAATCTCAGCAGTTGGGAGGCAGAGGCAGGCAGATTTCTGAGAGTGCAAGGCTAGCCTGGTCTACAAAGTGAGTTCCAGAACATCCAGGGCTATTACACAGAGAAACCCTGTCATAAACAAACAAACAAACAAAAAACAAAATCTCCCAAAACAAAAACAAAAACCCCAACAAAATCAAACCAAACCAAACCAAAGCAAAATCCCAGCAAACAACTTCAAAACTCAAAGTCCAGAAAATAAGACAAAAATCAACATATTTCAAATGCTTTGAGCTGAAAGAAGCTGAGCATGAACAGTTGTGTCCTTCTCGTGTAATGACATGGGAAAGTGACAAGATCTTAGGTCTGTACCATAGGATGTCTCTAATGGGGGCAGACGAGCAGGTGATGGGTGGTAGAGACTGGAATGAGGGCTACAACTTTGTGCCCAGCAACTTCCTGGGCTCCCGTCTGCATTGAAGTTTAGAAGGCCCTGCCTGGCAAATGGTGGCTGTAGGAGGTAGGAGAGTTGGAGCCATCCATTTTGGTCCAGCACAAAGCGTCGAATGTCGGAGGAGCCAGCCTCCTTTGGACTGTGCTTACAATAACAAGAAGAGAAACAGACCCAGGCCTGCCAGGTACATCTCTGAGGGGACTTAACCTTGTCCCTAGAAGATGGGACATTCCATGTGAGATGTGTTTTCGTGGACACCTATCTCTCCCTTGGGGCTGTCTTGAGGCTTGCTCCTGTTTCTGTCTGTTTCTACGGCCTCATCATACATCCCCAGGCAGGGCAGGCTGTCTCCTCCCATTCTGCTGATGCTCTTACTTTGCCACCCTGGCCCATTTGCTAGTAGATGGTTAGGTGCAGTTAGTTCAGAACCCTTGCCGTGTCTCCTATGGACCTTGCTTCCTCCAAAATAGCCCTGTCCTTGTCTCTCCCCACAGACCAGGCGCTCAGTCATTGCAGGCCCTGGTCTTAGGTAGTATCTACTTGGGCATGGGTCATTATGTGACCTGCTGACTCTTCTCCTCCAGCCACCTGTGTGGACCTGCATCTCAGGACCTGCGCCGATGCAACCTATAACCATACATCGTTCCCCACACCCTTGAAGCACCGGTCCTGGGAGGCGGTAGAGTCCAGCCCTGAGTACATTCTGCTGGGTGTGCTGCACTTTCTTCTGGAGGGTCAGTGCAACCCTGACCTGCGGCTGCTGGGGTGCTCTGTACTGGTTCCCCGATGTGAGGGAGGTTACACACAAAGGCCCTGCCGACACGTCTGTGAGGGCCTGCGAGAAGCCTGCCAGCCGGCCTTTGATGCCATCGATATGGCCTGGCCCTACTTCCTAGACTGTGCCCAATACTTCACCGCAGAGGAGGAAGGCTGCTATGACCCTCTGGAACAGCTCCGGGGTAAGGCAAGGCTTTGGGGGGGGGGTACTCCAGACTACACATTAGCTCTGGTGGTTACTGTGTGGGCAGGCTGTTGTCAGGGGTCTGCTAGGGCCGTGTGACAGAAAGATCAATTGAGTCTAGGATAGCAGATCCTGGTGCTGACCCTGATGTTCATAGAAGGATACCAGTAGGGTCCTATGAAGGATTACTGGGTGTAGTAAGTTCGGGACCCCTTGCTGTGTCTCCCATGGACCCCACTCCTGAGGAACCCTTTTCCAAAGGCTCCCACATCTATGGACTCAGAGGGGAGGCTGGATATGAAGGGCAGTTTATCAGAAAGGGAAAGTGCCCCAGTCAAGCCTGTGAAGGAGCCTCCTCATGGAGAGGCCTTTGCCCAGCAAACAAGTGAGGCATGGGCGTGGTGAGCAGAATGCCCAGTGGCAGCTTTCTTCAGAAAATTGCATCGCACTGGCCATGCCACTGGGCTGAGCTGGGCATTGAACTCAGCAGAACTGCTGGCCAAAGCTGAGCCAGAATGTCACAGGCCATATGAGTCTCAGTCACTCTTTGGGAAGACTCTGTGGGAGGCGGGATGCAGGCTGCTGAGAGGAGGACTTGGTTTTCTCCAGGGCCAACCTGTGCCAGAGGAATGGGCTGGACTGAATGATAATACCTGCCCATCTCAGGAGGTGTGTGGAAATCCCACAGGGCTGCTTGGCATGGGGCTTTAGTGGGCACAGCCCTGTCTGTCCCTAGACACACCTCTTCACCTGAGTCTGCTGTGTTCACAGTGGCAAGGAAGAGGAGCAACTGGGGCTCAGCAGCCACTGTGCCACTCTGGCCATGGAGCTTTCCATGGGACAGGCACAAGTCCTTCCGCACTGTCCAAGGCAGGAGTCACTAGCCACGCTTTAATCTTATTTCACTGTTATGAGCTTAAAACCTCATGTGGCCTGTGTGTTGGTTGGTTAAGGGCAGCAGCTGGCCTGGCTGGGCCCTGGCATCCTATGGCCTTGCTTACAAGCCCTTAGTCTTCTGATGCAGTTTGGAAATGGAGGCCCAGGGAAGCAGACAGAACAGGGACTTCCATTGGAGTCACCCTGACAAGCCATTGGTGGATGGGCTTTGTACATCCTTATCTATTGAGTGCCTACTGTGTACTGAGACATAAAGGCCTTGGGGAGGGTGCAGACCTAGCTGAGGATGTGCGAGTGGTTGCTGGGAAGTATGCCACACTGAGCCTGGTCTTAGAGCTTGGTGCTCTCCTGGAGAGGGCTGGTTGGGTTTGAGCGCAGATGCAGTGGGTGGTGGCTACGTACTATGTCCATAGTAATGTACATATACTGGCCAGCAGGAGCTGTGTCCACAATGGGCTTGGGCATGGAGGTAACAAGCAAGGTTGGTGGGCAGAAAGGAAGCCAACCCACTCTGGCTGAGCCTGTTGCCCCAAGAGAGTACAGGCGCTGTCTGCTGCAGAGGGATTATTTTGGGCATTTTTACCACCAAATTGCTGGTTTCATTCACTCTTTCTCCTCAGCAACCATTTTGAGCAAAAAGAAAAACCACAAGTGGGATACTCAGAGAGCAACATTAACTCTTCGTAGCCCCGGGTAGGGTGGCCTGCAGGGACCTGCCTCAAATTTCTGCAGCCATCGGGGCTGAGGAGGGTCCCCAGGGCTGTTAGCCACTGAGCTTCTGCTCTGCAGAGGAAGAGGGAAATGGGGGGGGGGGAGGATCAGGTGTGGTGGGGGGGTCACACGCTGACCTGTCACTATCTCAGCCTCCCTCTTCTTCCTGTTGGGAGTTCTCCCTGTTGCAGAAGCATCTGAGAGCCATCTTAGCAGACTGTAGATTGTGGGGGGCCACTCTGGGCCATGCTGCCTGGCTCCTGGGAGTGCTGACAGAGCACAGGCCTTGGCACCAGTAAGTAGAGAGAGATGCAGAGCTGTGTCAAGACTGCCGTCGTGGCAGGGTTATGACAGATAGCCAGGGCTTAGAGGCAGATAGCAGCCTCAGCGGTTTCTGTAGGTCAAGGGTTCTCACCTTCTCTTGAGATCTGCTTTTCACATTTGAAAGCTCCCGGGCAGGAACCCACTTCTTGCTGTCACTTCCACACTGGGAAGTTGAAGGGTCAGGGTTCTGGGACAGGCTGGTGAGCCGTCTCAGTCATGGGCAAGTATAACAGTGCACACCCCAACCTCAGTTCCATGTTCTTCCCCAGGAGAACTGGATGCTGAGGAGACCCTGCCCTCAGGCCTGCCACCCACCTTCATTCGCTTCGCCCACCATTCCTATGCTCAGATGGTCCGGGTGCTGAAGAGGACAGCGACCCGCTGTTCCCAGGTGGCCAAGACCTACAGCATTGGGCGCAGCTTCGAAGGCAAGGACCTGGTAGTCATCGAGTTCTCAAGCCGCCCAGGCCAGCATGAGCTGAGTGAGTGACCATACAGGCCCAGGTGTGATTCTGTCCGGGACCACTTAGCCTTGGAGTGCACAAGCTGGGAGTGACCATTGGGTGTCGCCATCCACCTACCCACCCATGATCACTTGGATGTGATTGTTGAGTGGCCCCAGCCCACAAGGACAGTATTAAAAAGGATTTGTCTAAGCCAGGTATGGTGCTGCATACCTTTAATCCCAGCACCCGAGAGGCAGAGGTAGGAAGATCTCTGTGAGTTTGAGGCCAGGCTTGTCTACATAGTAAGTTCCAGGACTTCCAGGACTGCATAGAGACCCTGTCTCAAAATAAAATAAAATAAAACAGAATTTCTCCAGAAGACCCATATCGCTTGAGAGTTTAGGAGCGTAGAAATGAGTAGGTCTCATCCCAATAAAGACACTGATCTGAGGAGATTGAGAAACAACAAGATAATAAGTCACCTAAACAGGTGACAGTGTAGAGACTCTGCTTCAGGGACATTGGAGAGTTTTCGAGAGGTTAGAGGCTGGAGGGGCTGGGGCAGGTCCTGGAGGGGACACTGGGTCAGACAGGGTCAGTGGGCAGTGGCTGCCAGAGCTTCGGTCCTAGACCCTTAGTGTGGAGTGTGTCACCGTTACCACCACTGCTGCTCTGCAGTCCTGAGTCCTGGGTCCATGCAGGCTTGGGTCGTGCTTCTTCCTCTCAGCTCTATTTCCTCTTCTGAAGCACATTTTGCTAACCTAGAAGTGTAGACACACTGGGTTCCTCAAATCAAGGTCCAGGGATGCTAGGTGTGGAGGCCTGTTCTAAGTACGAAAAATGCTAGCTGGCTCAGATCCTTCGGGGCCTCCTTGCTGTGGTGTAAATTAGGAATCAAACTTTGTTACAGTAATTATAATAGCTCTGAGCTGGAGAAGAGACACCAAGCTGACTGTATCTGGGGCTCTAGAATGTTCTAACAGAGACTTGGCTTAGGCCTCCATCTCCTATGTGACTGGACCATGCTGACTCTAAAGGTTCATACCCAAGTCTTCCTTTGGTCCCATCCCCCAGCCCAGCTGTCCCATAGCCATGTTGGTGTAATAAATAAATCCCTTCCTTCCCTCAAGTTCCAGCAGTCTCCGAGTCTGTGGACCTAGGACTCTGCTGGGCTGTCCATCCCCATCTAGTTTTCATCGTTTTGGACTGGACAGTGTAGATAGACATCATAAGCTCAAAGGCCCTGTCTCTCATGGGGCCATAGATCATCATATCATATCTGGTCTCCAAGACCAAACCTAACCCCACTTCTGCAGAGACATGGAAAGTTCCTGTCTTTTATACCCTCTGATGTGGAGTCTGAAGGGCATGGACATTCACACTGACAACTGAAGGTTCCTGGGCCAGATGGGTCAGTTAGAGGATTCTATTTCCACATGAGCAATGTTAGATTTGACAAGTTGGGCTGACTTTCCCACAGCCACACTGAAGAGGACTGCCAGGCCTGGTCTATTGTTTCTGTAACAGAGCCACCATTTATCCATCATCCATGGATCCACCCACACACCCACACCTGCCCTTTCCTCTAGCCATCATTCTCTATTGTATTCATTCACCTATCCATTCATCCATTCATTTATCCATTCACTCATTTGTCTTCTATCCATCTATCCAACAACCCATCTACCAACCACCCATTCATTTATCCATTTATCCGCTTATTCATTTATTCTTCCATCTGTCTATTTAACTACCAACCCATATACCCATTCAACCATCCATCCATT
Organism: Lophiomys imhausi; assembly: GCA_907164525.1. Lineage (NCBI taxonomy): Eukaryota > Metazoa > Chordata > Mammalia > Rodentia > Muridae > Lophiomys > Lophiomys imhausi. The sequence goes on along the minus strand of CAJQZJ010031795.1, from coordinate 5,793,519 downwards.
ATATATTCATCATCCATCCATTCATCATCCATCCAGCCATCATCCATCCATCATCCATCTATCTATCCATCAATCCATCACCCATCCAGCCATCATCCATCCAGCCATCATCCATCCATCCCATCTACTCATCGTTTATCTACCCATCTAGCCATTCATCTGTTCATTCATGAATCTATTCATCCTTCTCTCCCAGGGCCAGCTATTTTACCTATTAAGCACTGATGTGTTTGGCTTGTTGCACGAACATGGACAAATAGATCTCAATAGAAGTCACACAAATCAATGGCACCATGTATCATTATAGAATCCTTTACTTATGCTAACAATTGAAGCTAAACATAAGAAATGAGTTCAAGGATACTAGATACTTCATTATGTTCAGAGACTCTTGAGTCAAAACAAGTATACTGTACATCCTTGCTGAACCCAGTCTGCGAGACAACACCCCACCTCACAGTTTCTCCCTGCAGTGGAGCCTGAGGTGAAGCTTATTGGCAACATCCATGGCAACGAGGTGGCAGGACGAGAGATGCTCATCTACCTGGCCCAGTACCTGTGCTCTGAGTACCTGCTAGGCAACCCCCGCATCCAGCGCCTGCTGAACACCACCCGCATCCACCTGCTGCCATCCATGAACCCTGATGGCTACGAGGTGGCTGCTGCAGAGGTGAGAGCTCCCTGGAGATGGGTTTCTTCTTCCAACACTTGTAACCTTTAAGTTTACTCATCGTTGTTGAGGCTCTGTTTGCAGCCACCTCTCTAGGTGACCAGGACTGAGCAAGCAGCAGTACTGCAACATTCTGCTTGATGGGGGCCAAGATGAATACTGGCAGAGCAGAGCTGTGGCATATTGTTTTAGGACAAGGCTGAGGATGTAGCTCAGTGGTAGAGTACTTGTCAAACATGCAAGATAAAGAAAAAGGCTGCAAGGGGAAAGTGTGCTGGTGGGGGTATTAGGGAAGCTCACAAGGATGGATGGAGGGACACGAGCAAGAGCCAGGAGGGGCAAGGGGACAGTGGCATGGGCTGCTACTTTGGGGGGAGCAGGCTCCATGCATGGGAGAACAGTACAGGGCCATGATGCTGAGGGGTGGGGGAAAGCTATGTGGAGGGGTAGGAGGTGGGAGGGAAGGGAAAGGTGATTCATCTTGTGCTCACCACATGAAGCTACAGTTCTGGTTGAACTTCGGTCCAGATGAAACCTGGGCTGGAAGATGTGGGGTGGGGGATGCTGATCCTTGGCTGGGCCCTTGTGTTCAGGGTGCTGGCTACAATGGCTGGACCAGTGGGAGGCAGAATGCGCAGAACCTGGATCTGAACCGCAACTTCCCTGACCTCACATCAGAGTACTACCGGCTGGCCTCTGCTCCTGGTGTGCGCACAGACCACATCCCCATCTCCCAGTACTACTGGTGGGGTAAGGTAGGAGCTGTGTGGCTAGAGCGCACTCCCTGAGCCAGGGACCCCAGGTGTCCCCTCCCTAGGGCACTGACCCCTCCAAAGCCTCATTTTTGGCCTGTAAGATAGGTTTGTGCCTTGTTGAGCCAGGAACAATGTGTTGAAAGCCGGAGTTTCCAGCAGAGATAAGTCTTCATCCTGCTGAAGCACTCATGGTGCAGTGTGGACACTTTCCCAGAATTCCTGAGTTCTCCCTCAAGAGTGTGCTGAGCTTGACAGGAGCTCTCTCCTCTGTAGCTAGTAGAGCCAGCTTAATGTCAGAACCACTTCTGAAACTAGTGGGGCCTACTCAATGCAGGAATGGGGGGCAGCCAGGAGCTGCACGTGTGGGATGGTCCTCAGCTTCCTGGAAAGGTGACCTGGCCAGGAGGGGCAAAGTGGACTACAGGCTGAATCCTGAAAGCAGTCCTTCATCACCGCCAGGTGGCCCCCGAGACCAAGGCCATCATGAAGTGGATACAGACCATTCCCTTCGTCCTCTCAGCCAGCCTGCACGGGGGTGACCTGGTGGTGTCCTACCCCTTCGACTTCTCCAAGCACCCCCACGAGGAAAAGATGTTTTCTCCCACGCCAGATGAGAAGGTGAGGGATAGACACTGTGATGAGGTTGAACGGGTGTTCTGCTGACACAGCCACTTCTAGCTCATGAAGCCATAGGCATTGTTGAACCCTCAGGAACCCCTTGGGTTTGTTGCTCCCACCTCCAGGAAGTGTCCCTTCAATCAGAGAGCAACATTCCTTCTCCGTAGGTGTCCTGGACCGGAGGGAGGAGCTGTTGTTGCTTTATGTGGCGATGTGCCCCATGTTGTTCCAGGCCACACCAGCAGGGAGCAGGGCTATCACATAGATGGTACCCTGTTAGTTCTGAGCTGAGTTCTCTTTCTGGGGGCCCCAGCTTAGGTGCCCAGGTTAGAGGCGGGCTCTGCCCTGCTGCTGCTCATAGGGGTTCTTGGGTAAGACCCCTGATTTCTTCTGTCTGTTTTCCTAACTTAGATGAGACTGAGTGAAACTGGGACCATTCTAGGTACTCTCACCCTTAAAGCTGGCCACCTTGCTGTGCCACACAGCCCTGTGTTTGTTTGCAAGGGGACATGAAGCTGATCTTTCCCTTGCGTGGATGAGAAGGCAAGGCGGGCAGAGGGACAGCAAGTATCAGCTGTCCCCCAGATCTGGGGCCAGTCCTTCAGTCTCTCTTGTATTACTGAAGGCTGCAAGCTCTTTTCCTAGGTGGGGCCTGTGCGGGTCTGAGCAAGGCTTGGTCTGTAGTCAGGCCTCCTGGGGGATCAGATGAGTGCAGGGAGCCTGGCCTATCCTCAAGGGCAGTTTTCACAACAAACTTAGGGGAAGGGACCTGGAGGTAGGGACCATTCAGGATGGACAAGGGCTAGACACCAGGCTCCCTAACCTTTGAGCAACCTGGCCAGGAGAACAGCTCTCCCTAACCCATGCTGGACATTTGCACATCAAACTGGTCTTACCAGCTCCTTCCCTGTTCCTGGGTCACAATGGCAGAAGGGACTGCTTCCTGCTACTCTGTCCATGGAGAAAGAACAAAACAAAACAAACAAAAAAACCAAAGCAAGCACAGGGCAGCCAGCCTCCATGAGGAGTCCCAGAGGGTGGGGCACGGTGTATGTAGATATATGTGAGCACGGGGTGGATCTGCATTCATGTTTGTGTTTGCATACCTTTGGGAGCATATGTATGTGCCTGTGTTCACATGTGTATCAGGGGAGGAGCCCCAGCCTGGCGTAGGCTTAGAGAAGGCTTCTCCTAGTGCAGTGCAAGGGCAGGGGTGAGATGGAGATTCCAAAGTACTGGAGGGTAGGTGCTTCAGGCACAGGCAGCCAGACCAGACTCAGTGCCCTCATACCTGTAAGCTGCAAGGGCTGTGCCGGCAACACCCGTATCCTCTATCCCTGGCTTCTAGACCCTGCATCTATCCATTCAGTCTCTTCCTTCCTCCCTCCCTCCCTCCTTCCCTTGCTCAGTCAGTCATTTATCTGTTCATTACTCACTCACTTATTCATTCATTCCTTTGTGCTCCCTCTCATTCACTAGATCACTCCTTCACTCACTTACTCATCCATGCACTCACTCACTCACTCCTTTACACTCATTCACACATTCTTTTGCACACTCATTCAGCGTGGGTGTGAGATCTTGTGCCTTCGTGGAGCAAGCACATTCCCTGGGTGGGTGGGTATGCCCTGAGCAGCAGGACCCCCTCCATGCCAACCCCTGGCCTCTCAGCCTCAGAGCCTGGGGAAGTCTGTAGGGGGGAGGTTCACCTCAATGGGTCCCACTAGAGTCAGAAGAAATGAGCCTGCTCCCCAGAGATCAATCCTCAATCAATAACTGTGCAGCCTGCAGCCAGTGGCAGGCTCTATGGAAACCGCAGTCTCAAGAGAGGTTGGGAGGGTGTGTGAGGAAAGGAGGTGGTTGGGTGTCCCAAGGGAAACAGTTGCCAGTGTTCCATCCTGCCAGGGAGGGCCAGTCCTGGGAGCCATGCTGATAGCCCTTGGTGCTTCCTACTCACCACAGCCCTCAGAGTCAGTCAGCACAGCTGCAGCTCGCCATGACACTCGGCTGCTGAGAGGGTGGGTTGCTGTGCCCAGTGACAGCCATCCCTGCTTCTCTGTAACTGCCTTGCCTAGCATCTGGCTGCCACCCCCTTCTTTTTGTTTTTTGAGACACAGTCTCTCTGCGTAACCCCGGCTGCCCCGAACTTACTCTGTAGACCAGGCTGGCCTCAAACTCAGAGATCTGCCTGCCTCTGCCTCCCAAATACTGGGATTTAAGGTGTGTGCCACCATGCCTGGCTCTGGCTGCCTTGTTTCACATGACCTTCAGACAGAACGTTCCTTTGCACATCCTTGCTCCAAGCCGGGCTTGAGGCTCATGTGCCCAGGATTTTGGGGAGGATGGGTACAGCCTCTTTCTAGACTCCACCCACGGGACCATGGAGGAACATGGGAGGATGGTTTTCTCATCCAAGGCAAGGACGAGAAAGAAGAGTGAGTGGGAGGTGGTCAGACAGTCCAGGTACTGGGCCTCACCCCAGAGCCAAGTCCATGTTTAGAGAGACAGTGGAGGGTTTTAGAGCACTCACCTTCCTTCGCCATCACCATCTCCAGATGTTCAAGCTGCTGGCCAGAGCCTATGCTGACGTCCACCCCATGATGATGGACAGGTCGGAGAACAGGTGTGGGGGCAACTTCCTGAAGCGGGGGAGCATCATCAACGGGGCGGACTGGTACAGCTTCACCGGAGGTGCGGCCTGAGCAGGCGGGTGGGCGGGGCCTCCCTCAGCAGAGCCCTGTCACTCCAGCAGAGTCTGGTTTGAGTTTTAGTCGCCATCTTCCTGGAGAGGTGGTCCTGTGACGTTGGCAGGGCGGGGCCTCCCTCAGCAGAGCCCTGTCACTCCAGCAGAGTCTGGTTTGAGTTTTAGTCGCCATCTTCCTGGAGAGGTGGTCCTGTGACGTTGGCAGCTATCGTTAAGTTTGCTTTACAGTCACTCATGTGGTGAATCCACTCGTGACCGAGCCCTTAATGCTTGTTAGAGGTTGAACAGGGCTGCCAGGTGCAGTGGCAGAGCCCCAGAGAAGCTGACGTTTCAGGGACAATGGAGAATTTTTTTTTTTTTTGGTTCCCTGTAACCGGTTGTAATGGTTGAGATATTTTCACTGTGTAGGATCTAGGGGTGGTTGTACTCTAAGGTTTCGGGTTTTCCCAAGCTCAGCGCTCACCTGGCCTCTGCGTCCTCCCTGGCTGCTGTTTGCTGGGTGAAGGAATCTCAATGCACTGTGCCCCGAGCACACATTGGAAGGCCCACATGCGCAGGTGCACCCTCCCTTCATCTGAGTCCCGCTGTACCCAGCACACTTCCCACTTGGACCATTCTGCAGAGGAGGGCAAGACACAGATCCGCGAGGCCCATGCTAGCAAGGCTGGGGCTCACCTTGCAACTCTGTCTACGCCAATCCCACTCTTCTTCTGGGGCAAAAGAGCTGCTCTTCCTGCCCCTACCCACCCCCGGGCTTTGGGTACATTGGTTCCCCAGTTGCTGACAAAGTCCTGCTGTTAAGGCTCACAGGAGTCCAATAAGGGCTGAACTAGAGAGGCCAGCAGGCTTCCTTCCAGCAGCTGGCAGGGACATGGGGCAGATGGACCCACAGATGGACAGTGGCAGCCATGAGGACAGCGGGCAGCGATAGCTACTACATCAGGGCTCAAAAACTCACAAGTCCTTAGAGCAGAGGACAGGGGAGAAGACATGTACTCCTCCCAACTCGCTCTTCTGGGAAATGGGAGTGATCGGGTCTCCCTGGGCTGTTGTTGGAACCCTGGGCAACTGGATGCTGTGGTCATTGCCAGACTCCTTGGGGCTGCAGGCTCAATAGCTGGGACACAAAGGCCCATGTGGCACCCTGGCTGGCTTCTCTGGGAGAACAAGATTCTAAGCCCATGGATTCTGCCACCAACCTGTGTGGAATCAAAGTTTACCTCTGTGGCCTGCCCAAGGCCTTCTACTCCTGTACTCAGGGCTGTGCATGGGACAGCAGTGGCAGGGTAAGTCATCTCTGTGTGCAAGGTGGTGCTGGGCTCGGAGTCTTGTGCCTGCTCCAGGCTCTCTGCCCTTGACACCCAGCTGCCCACCCCACAGGTATGTCTGACTTCAACTACCTACACACCAACTGCTTTGAGATCACAGTGGAGCTGGGCTGTGTGAAGTTCCCACCAGAGGAAGCGCTCTACGGCCTGTGGCACCACAACAAGGAGCCCTTACTGAGCTTCCTGGAGATGGTGAGTCCTGCCCACCGGAAGCTTCCCATGATGGGGATGGGGTCCAGCTCGCCCCCAGTCTGTCTGTCTAGCTCTGTCTGGCGCTCTGTGGAGGCATCTGTTCGTGAATTCTCTGATCATCCATTCAGATGGGAGCTGGCAGCCTGGGCAGGGGCTTGCCAGCCTCCCAGCCCTGGGGGTTACCAAGAGGCAGCAGGAGAATGAAGCTGAATCTTGAGAGATGAGAAACCAGATAGGGAGTGGGTACTCTCTGAGCAGAGGGGCTACAGTAGGGAATTCAATGAGGCTCTTAAGACCTACAGGGTCCCTCCCTGTGAGTGGAGTGAGGTGTGGCTGCAGGAGTGAAGGGGGCATCATGTGTGGGAGGGTCTCAGGGGTGATGATTCTGCGATACAACCTGTTCACATACCAGAGGCCTGAAGCTGAAGGCTAGACTGCCTGTCTACTTTGAGGTCATCTGGACACAGATGGGCAGGGTGAAAACACATCCTCAGAAGCACCCCCCCACCCCCGCCACTGGATCCTCAAGCTAGGGTCTGCTGGGTTATGGGAAATAGATGCCTGAGCCTAATGCTTTACCCAGTACAGCTCAGGTGTTATAAATATGATGAGGCCTGGAGGGTTGTAGGCAGATAACACCCAAAGAGATCAAGCACTTTCAGATGCAGGGTGGTTGTGGCAAGTGCACACTACTTCACAGTTGATCCTATCCCTGAGTTGATCCCATCCCTAGGTGGCCCTGCCCTAGGGGCAGTCCTACTCCCAGGTTATGGGGCTTCAGAGAAGGACCACTGTGACCACAGGGGCACATGGATAGGACAGATGGGTAAAGAGAGGAAAAGGAGTGACCATGCAATGTAGTCTGGCAGCTGTTTGGAGTTCAGGTCTAGACTTTGCTCCCAAGTTTGGTCCTTAAGCCCTGTCCTTTCTAGAGAGATCATGAACCTTCCTCCAGGTAAGAACAGGCTGAGCCTTGCTGGAGCAGCAACAATGGAAAGAATACAACCCAAGTGGTCCTATGTTTTCTAATTCAGGCAAGGGTGTGCCTCATCCATAGGCAGGGCTGGGGCAGAGCTGGGTGCTCAGGCCATTCTGTGGTTGTCTGGGAAAAATGAGTTAGATTGGGCCTTTGGTAGGACTGGGATCACTCCGTGGATATTGCACGTGAAGTCTCAGAGTATGAAGATTTAATAGCAAACAGAGTGGTGGACAGTCAGGCAGCACTTGGCCTACTCCGAGACAGATGACCTCCAGGAAAGTGGGTGCAGGACCTGATAAGGATCATGTCTGTCATGGCCAATTGAGGTCACTTTCGCAGTGATCCTGAACAGGCCCAGGGGCGGGGGTGGAAGAGGTAGAACCAGTTCATCCTGCCACACAGCTCCAGGCCCCAGGGTGGCAGGAGAGGACCCTAGTTGAAGTGCAGATCCGAAACTAGCTGACTGGAGGGAGAGGCTCCCTGGGCAGGCCCTGTTCCCTTGAGGGACAGAGGAGACACAAGGATCAACTCAATAAAGTCCAGCAGAGAGAGAGAGAGAGAGAGAGAGAGAGAGAGAGAGAGAGAGAGAGAAGCTGGGCTATGGGGTCAACAGGAATGACATCCTGGAGGCTGAGGAGTGATTGTGTCTGGAAGTGGGAGAAGGAGCCAGTCGGTGCTGATGGCCAGAACATTCTAAGAGAGTGAAGGTGGAGGGCAGAGTTCTAGAGGGGTACACGTGTGTGTGGGAGCCAGAGGTTAGCAGAGACAACTGACTGACCCAATGGGCAGCTTTAACAGGTCAGCTGGCAGATGCCACATGTAGGACTCAGTGCCGTTCTGTGGATGAGGGGGGTCAAGGGAGGAACTTGGTGGTACAGTGGCCTATGCACCGTCAGTTTTCTCCAGCCAACAGCTTTGCATTTCAACCCCTCCTCTTGCTCTACAGGATATTGTTCTGTTTCACCTCCCATGGAACAGCAATCCATGCTTAGGAGCATCCAGGTGGTGGTCACCCATCCAGGGTGAGCCAGCCATGACTTGTTCATGTCATGAGAGTTGAGCTCCCATCCTGTACTTGCCCCCCATGTCTACATGCTCTCCTTTCCCAAACATTCAGCACTGTTTGTTTTTTCTAAAATGTAGGCGAGAAGTGACTTGATTGCTATGTCTCTCTCAATGCCACTGAGGGTCAGGAGTGAGGGTGGCAGCCACAAAAAGTCTCTGGTTCTAAGCAGTGGGAGCTCCAGGGATTCTTCAGTTCCTGCCTTTGCTGATCTCAGAGGCACTGTGTGTTGCTGGCAGCTTTGGCCCCACTTGGACCCATTCTGTAGCTGAGGAAGCTTGAGTGTGAAGAAGCAAATTGTTTGCTGGGGTTAGGAGGCCCTGGTCCAGGAGCCAATGGGTGCAGAAGGCACAGGGTGTGACTGGGAATCAGCAGGGCCAGCTCCCAGTAGGGCTGAGTGGCTCCAGCTCTGCGTCCACCCTCCGTGGGTCCTGGGCTTTACTTTGAAGATACCCACTGACTGGGTGTCTGGTGCTTAGACAAACACATGCAAGAGTCAGTAGTGGGTTGGGATCCGAGGCCCTGGTCCATGTCCTCACTAGGCTTCCTTAGAGAACCTCTGCTCAGAGGGAACCGTGAATGCCTGCAGCAGCTAGGAAGGTATTGGAGCTCACATGCACCTATGGGTAGACAGCAGATGCTGTCCTTAGTGTTGGAGGTCAGGAAGGAAAGTGAACAGGATCCTTACTCAGAGCTGCAGTGTCAATCAAAAAACCCAGAATGTTCTAGACAGATTGCCAGAGACACCTTCATAGGAAACAAGGCCCAGAGAGTGATTTACCCAATTATATAAGCAGAATCCCAACTCGGAGGATATTGGTGGGGTGCTGGCGTAAGCAATGCTGGATGCAGATGTCACCTCTGTCCCTTCTGTCTGCTGCCTCCAGGTACACCGAGGCATCAAGGGTGTGGTGATGGACAAATACGGAAAGCCAGTTAAAAACGCACGGATTCTAGTGAAAGGCATCCGCCACGATGTCACCACAGGTGAGCAACAGCCTTCACCCATGTGTGAGAGAGGCTAAGGCAGGGTGCCTGGTTTTCCAGGTTCTCCATCCGTCCGTTTCTCAGCCAGCTTGGCTAGGGAGGACGGCAGCATGTGGGGACCTTGTCCACCCTCCACCCTGTGCTGTGCCTCCTGCTGTCGTTGCCAGGGAAGAAATGGCTCTCCTGTAGCTGTTGTGCTCCCGGAAACTCACCACCTTCTCAGAGGTGGCACCCTGGAGCCGCCTCGAGTCCTATTCATGCAGAAAGTTCACACTGGGACACTATGTGTAGGGTACTTATTTATTTGTCTTGTTGCTGTGTCAAATACCTGGCAGGAAGCGACCTAAGGAAGGAAGGGTTTACTTTGTGTCATAGCCCATCCTGGTGGAGGAAATATGGCAGTAGGCACTACCTCCTAAAGCTTCCACAACCTTCCAAAATGGCACCCCTAACCGGGGACCAAGTGTTCAAACACATGAGTACGTGAAGGAACACTCCACATTGAGCCCACAATGCTCTGAAAAGTTGGTTTTGTCTCACATGGGCTCTGGCTGTCCTCAGGCCTTTCTCAGCTGTTTAAAAACCATAGTCCATAGTTCTGGAGAGGTGGTTCTTGCAGAGGACCCAGGTTCAGTTCCTAACACTTGTGGTGATTCATAGCCATCCGTAAATCCAGATCCAGAGGATTCAATGCCTTCCTCTGACCTCTGTGGGCACTTTGTGTGCATCTGGTGCAAATACACACCTGCAGGCAAAAGATGCATCCACAGAAGATAAAATAAAATAAAACAAACCCCTCAAAAACAATTAAAAAATAGATACCTAAAACATGGGGCGTGGCAATGCCATTGTCTGGTGGAGACTTGCAAATTAAATGACTGGGGACAGGATGAAACCTGCCAAGAAGAGGTGGCATCTAAGCAGGGTTTTGAGGAAAGAATAGGGGTCTGAAGAGGGAAAGGACATTCTAGGTGGAGGCAAATGCCCATCCTAGCCTGTGCTGACTCCCAGTTACCCCCATCTGTCATGCAACCTCCTCTCCCCAGCTATCACACTTCTGCCTCAGCCTGGGGCTGGTGCCCTCTGAGGACTGTTTCTATTCTCTTCGAAGGCCCTGACGGTGACTACTGGAGACTCCTTCCCCCGGGTTCCCATATCGTCATTGCTCAGGCCCCTGGCTACTCCAAGGTCGTGAAGAGAGTCACCATTCCCTTGCGCATGAGGAGGGCTGGCCGTGTGGACTTCATCCTCCAACCTCTGGGGACAGGACCTAAGAACTTCCTTCCTGGACCTTCGAGAGCTTTGCCCCAGCCCCAGGAACCACGAGGAGAGCCCACACAGTTGGACTTTGAGCCCCCCAGGGCACGCAGGCAGCCGGCTAGTGGGAGCAAGCCATGGTGGTGGTCTTACTTCACATCACTGAGCCCATACAAGCCACGCTGGCTGCTTAAGTACTAGCACCCCTCTCAGGCCCTGCCTTGATGTCCACCTCCACAGCCGGCCTTCTGTCTGGAGCTTCCCAGCCACACACATCACACACAGTCCCTGCAACTTATTAAAGTGTGTCCACCCACTGTGATGAAAGGTTCCATGTGGAGAGGGGAAGACCTGGGCCCTTTCCTACTGTGGGCAGCTCAGACTGGGCCTAGTGAAAAGCCCCTAGGTGGTGCTCTCCTTGCCCCCAGTAGCAGGACTGGAGCTGTCTGGGCAAGACCCACAGGACTGCTGGTCTTCCCCAGACCATGAGGCCTTCAAGGATAAGCTCTGGATCCTGCTTCTGCATGTTGAGTGGCAGGAGTCACCCGGATGGGAAGAGTGGGGAGACACAAAGTGATCCCAAGGCAGGATCAAGGCCTCAAAGGCAGAAGAGTTGGTTAGCACCAGAATCCCCACAGCTTGGCTGAAATCTGCCTTTAGGGGCTCACAGGCTCTATGGGGTCTGTTTCTGGGGCCTAGTCTTCCATGGCTCTTCCTTCATTCTGATGTTGCCACCAGCTCAGGTCCAGGGACCTTCCATGGCCCTGTGCTCCCCATAGGTGCCCTTTCTTGATCATCTCTCATACTATAAGGGGATATGCCAGTCCCCAGATCTACCAGACTGGGAGTTCTGTAGCCTCATTGGAGAGTGCTAGCAAAGAAAGTGCACAAGCCAGATATAGCTCTGCATATCAAAGTCTAATTGGGGTTTTTAACAACAGAAGTTTATCATAGCCTAGTCGCGGAAGGGTTTCTCTCTGGCTTCTAGGTATCTCTGCTCTCCTGGTGTCATATGGGGTCATGGTAACACAACTACCACCAGCGCTGACATGTCTTATGGCCTCTTGGCAGCCTGGACCCTGACACAAGTTTTCAGGGCCACAGCCCACATGCTTTCTTCCCTGGCTAATGATATGTGGTGGGATCCAGAGCTGTGAAAACTTCTTCCCACCAGCGTGCAGTCCGTAGCTACTGAGCCGGCTATGTGAGCCTCCAAGAATGATCTGGAGTGTTGGTTATCTCTTGTCAGGTTTGGAGCTCTTTTGCCCTGCATTTCTCCATGTGTCTGATGGTCACTGGGTCAGCATTTTTTTTTTTTTTGGCTCCACTGTGTACAGGACACTGTGCTGAAGTCACTATGCCCTGGAGCAGGGATCCCAATGGAAGACCCATGTGGGTTCACCAGAGGGAGCTGGCTTAGACTGCTGGGATATTGGTATGTGCTGGTGGCAGCCAGGTCCATCTGGCAGGGCATGTACAAGGGGTTCCTCTGCAGCCCCTCTATCCTGTTCACACTGCCTGGAAGAGCTGAGCTCAACGCTGTTGGAGTGTGAAGCTGAGATGACCAACAGCACCACTCATTCCTGAGTCCAAGTGTCGGGCCCCAAGCAGATGCTTGATGGGAGATGGTCAGGAAGCATCAGAAAGGTTGTTCAGGGTGGACAGGAGCACAATTTGGGGTAATGAGGCTGTGACATCTCAACTTTTTCAGACAATCCCACTTCTTTATCCATGTTCATATCACTCTACCATGCTCTTCAGTGACTCCTGGTTCTGCTGACAGAATCCTGGCCATCCTTGTCATCCTGCTATCTTCTGGTACCCTGTCCTATGGCTACTATGTGTGTATGTGCTCCAAGCTTCTCCTCACCCTGGGCCTGGTGGAAAGGCTATAGGGAAACACAGGGATGCACTGGAGTGTCTAGGGTGTGTCCAAAGGACACAAAGTTCCCAATGGGACACTGAAGAGTGACACGAATTCCCTCAGGTGACGAAGCAAAAAGCTTCCTTCTGTGTTAGCTACACAATGCCTGAGGTGGTCTGATAAAAAATGGGACACTGAAGAGTGACACGAATTCCCTCAGGTGAAGAAGCAAAAAGCTTCCTTCTGTGTTAGCTACACAATGCCTGAGGTGGTCTGATAAAACCTGGAACTTCAAACACACAGGAGAAAAAGATTCAGGGAGAGTCAGGCCCTGTGGGCAGGGTTCAAAGGAAGGAAGACTGAACTCAGAGGCTGGCCAGAAAAGGAAAGCTCTGAAAGGTCCCAGTTGGCCATTCAAGAGGGACACTGAGGGCTTACTTGGACAAGCAGTTGTTGGTGTTACTAACACTGTAGCTAGTCAGAGGTGGGCAACAGCATGGTGGGGGCTTTGAGGGGAGTTTGGGTCCTAGGACCAGAGACAGAAACATGGGGAGGTCTCTGAAGAGAGGAAGTCAGGGCCCATGTGGCAGAAGTGGGTCTGCTCATCAGATCCTTTTTTGAGAATGGGGGAGGATTTCACAGCGCACACCTGCAGCCAGGCTTGCTGATTCCCAGTCAAGAGGCAGGGAAAGGGGGTGTGTGGCCACCAACACTCTCTTTGATGTAAACTCCTAGGAGACAGATCCTGGGACCTGGGGAATCTGTTAGCTAGGGTCTCACAGACAGTGTCTCAGTAAGGAGCCTGACAGTACCTGTGAGAGGGGGAAGGTTTCTACAGGTTTTGTGGCCTGAGGGGCAGTTGGATCCTAACTGGGAAGCCTTGTCTATCACCCCAGCATTTGAGGTGACACCCCAGCACACAAGAGAGCCAAGACTTCAAAGTCTCCTCAGTTACACAGTGATTTGAAGTCAAGTGCATTCCAAGGGGAAGGGAGATCATGCAAGTGCTGAGGGGTGTGTCTGCTCCTCAGAGACTTGGGAAAGGAGGCTCCCTGGATGCTGCAGAGCCCCAGAGATAGGAGAGCGGTACATGGGGCCCCTGGTGGCCACACTCAGTTTGCTTGTGGAGTGTAAACAGTCTTTTGCTGGAATGGAGGAAGGGGCAGGGCCTTCAGTGTCCCCTGAGAATGAGTAGGGGCTAAGCTGCATCAATAGCAAGAAGGCTTAGGGATAGGATGATGGGGGTTGCCATCATTGTTTGCTACCCTTTCTGCTGCCCTTGGTGGTGACGTATGGGGTGGAGAGAACCTTGGACTATTGACTCTGGAAGAATCTAGATGCTCACTTACAGACACCTCTACCAACTATAGTCTCTTCCTAACCTCTGGTTACGGGTTCAACCCCACTTATGACCTAAGGACAGGAATGGGGTCATGCCCCTGAAGGGAAGCTGTTGTTGCTGTCTGGGGCCCTCTCCCCATCCTCAGCCCCTCTGGATTTATAATGTTTTACTGATTTTTTAGGAAATAAATGACCCGCGTTTGCCATGAACAGTTCTAGACATTGCTGGGATGTTTCCCAATGCAATGTGAGGCTGACTACACTACAGTCAGTGTCAGAAGAGACTCTTTGTAGAGCTTCAGGCTCTGTGTGCTTCTTACTGTGATGCACTATGTATGGTGTGGTTTTCTATGTGAGAAACATTTCCTTCGAGGTCTCTTTGTTCCTTTGAACTTTCCACAGAGTGCTCCCTCTAAGGTGGCCTGGCTGGCTCTCTCCCCTCCCTCTGGCTATCCTTCTGCCATCCTGGACTGATCCTGTGACTTAACAGTGTTCTGCAGAAGTCCATGTCTCCTGTTCCACAGATAGACGATTTAGAGGCAGAGGAGAGCAACCACAAGGCCTCACTGCCTGGGCGCGAGATCATGAACCACTCTCCAAAGACTTTATGAAGGTCATTTTTTCCCTTCCATTTTCGTATACAAATCTAATCTTTTGAGAGCCCACTCCCTTCTAACGCACTCTAACTCACAATATTACAGGCTTTCATCAATGATAATATACGATCAATTACTCAAATGTAATTGATTAGTCGAGAGAACCACATTTCCCCTCTTAGCCTGTGTCTGATTGGACGTAAAGCACAGCAGTTGCCCCAGAGGGTGGCCTTGCCCTTGGCTGTGGACTGTCTTGGCTTTTTAGCTGAGATTGAATTTATATACAATTTGCTAATGTTAGCTTGAGAAAAACCCAAAAGGGCACTTTATGTCCCAGCCCTACCAATGACACCACCCCAGGGTGCGATAAGCCGCCCATGAGGGGATTAGTGGCCGAAATGACCTCCTGAGCTGACTCTGAGCTCCGTTTGTCTTTATTTGGCTGCGCAGATAATTTTTTTGTCATCAGAAAGTTGAGTTCCATAAATACAACATCGTCCAATTTAATAACGAGAATCAGAGCTGGCTTTGTCCAGTCCGCATCCCACTTGCCTGAAACAAACACGAGGTGTTTCTTCGAGATGACACTGACACACAGAAAATGTCTAGCATGGCCTCTCTGCACAGGGCAGGGGCAGACTACTGACCTCTGCATGTGTGTGTCTGTGAGTGACTCAGATCCCCTGGATCTGGGGCCACAGACAGTTATTGCAGGAGTCGCTGACCCCTGGGCTGGACCCCTCTCTATGTGACCTGCCTGCAAGCTACAGCATGGCGGCTGGGCAGTGTGGTGTCTGGGCTGCTGAAGCTCCATCAGATCTGGGGCCTCTCGTCCACCATCTTTTCTATGAAATCAGCCTGCAAGAGGCTGGCTCTAGGGCTCTCCTGCAGGCACAGGGCAAAAATGCCATTTTTGTTTTCTGAGCCCTTCTCTAGATGCCCATCTCAGCCAAAGGCGGGGAGGTGACAGCTCCTGCGTGGCAGACCAGACAGAAAAATGGGCGGCGGCTGTTAGATGACTCACCTGATCCGAGGCAGGGGTGGGGGTGGGGCAAGGCCTGGGTGACTTTGGCTCAGCAGAGCCTCCACCACATTCTTCTATGCTCTAACCTTGTGATATTTGGAAACGGAACTTTTGGGGGTGATTAGGTTCAGGTGAGATCGCGGGGCCCCCATCAGGGAGTTGGGTTTCAAGAAGAGATATGATGGAGAACCTGCTGTGTCCCCACCACCTGCGGATGATGATCGTGAATGAAATCTGGTTGGAAGCAGAACCTGTGAGCCCTGTGGCCCTGTGTAGCCAGCAGCACAATGAGGGACAGCTGTCCATTGTCCCAGCTGCCATCTGCGGCCCTCAGGGACTATGGTCCAGTGGCTGAAGTGTCTAGCACTAGACTTCTCTGTATTAGTGCTGTCCCATGACGGCAGAGCAGGCTGGGCATCCACAGTAGACTGCCAGGTGCCACCAGAGGACCTAGAATGGCTGTGTGGTAAATCCAAGAACCTAAGGCTGTCTCCACCCTGGCTCTGCAGAAGGGGCCTCTGTTTAACACCCTGTCCTGACAGTTGTCTGGGCCTCTGCTCTATGGCCCCCAGAGACTGTGATTAGCTGGTGGCAGGAGGGTGCCAGTCCTAGTTCCTCAGATCTGCCTTAGAAAGTACTTTGCCTGCCCAGACCTGGATAACAGCCTGTGGTCCCTGTGCAGAGGCTCTAGGGGACTGCAATCAAGCCGAGAAGGGAAGCCTCTTTGGAGCTCTGTGATACTGCAGCTTCAGTTTTGAGCTGCACAATCTGAGGGTGCTGTGAGGCCCGACAAAGGCTTACCCTCTTGTCCTCCCTCTATTTCTGTTCCATTCTGTTCTGACTAGAGGCCTCTCTCTGCTTCTACTTGTGACTCACATGTTTCCTTCTTTTTCCTCCTGTGCTGTAGCTGAGAAGAAAATCCAAGACAGGGAATGGGTACAGGATGCTTTTCTCCTGCTCAGGGCAGGCCTTTTGCAGGAATGGTGGGCTCCTGTCAGCCAGTGGAGGAGGTGAGGGGACCCCACACTGTGACTTGGGCACGGCTCCTGAGAGACTCCCTTGCAGACTGCCCTGCCCATGGACCTTGCTGGGGTGGGATCTGTCCTCAGAAAAACAGACTGAAACTCCAGCCCCAGGCCTACGAGTGTGACCCGCAGAGTGGATCAGGATCTCCTGAGTCAGGCTGAGACTACAGGTGAATGATAGTGCCCGTCTATCAACTTCTTTTCTTGGTGGAGGGCATTGAGAGGAGGTTTCTTTACACAGCCCTGGCTATCTTGGAACTCACTATGTAGAGGCTGGCCCCAAACTCATAGAGATCTGCCTGCCTCTGCCTCCCCAGTTTTGGGATTCAAAGTGTGCACCACCACGTCGGGCCAACTTCTTTTTAATGGAGGCAACTTTTGTTTTCTAGGACTCATTTGTCACCACAAAAATTATCCTCTAAACATAATTCATTATCACAACCCAAGGAGGAGGCAGCAGTATCAGAGAGAGACATAGATAAGAGCTACATATTCACAGGTGGCAATGGCTGTTCTGTGCCATCCTTGCAGTCAAAACTGAGAGTGTTGTTTGTTTTGCTATCTCCTGATGTTGTTTGGTGATGAATGTGCCCTCCTTGTGCCTCTGCTTCTTCATGGGAGTGCAGGGAAGCCACTACTCAAGGATGTAGCCCATCTTTCTGATTCTCAGGGCAGCATCACCAGGTCCCTAATGGGAAGTGTTCAGGGAGATCTCCAAAGATGGTGCCAGCTCTGCAGGAGAGGGACAACAAGGGCAGGTCTTGGCAGCCTGGCTGTGGCCTATGTCGCCTGCTGGGACCACTGTTGTGAACCCCCATAAAGCTGCTCCTAAGGAGCCAGCTGCCTCCCAGCCACAGCCCATTTCCACAGTTAAGTCAATTTGTCTCCACTGAGTGGAGAGAATTGCAAAGCAAACAGATTATGTTCACACCATTGAGTCGCTGGCACTCAGCCTCTGAGGCTCAGAGGACCCTCTGCATGTGTCTTCCTACCTACTGAGCTGCTGGCTTGCCCAGAACAGACTGGGGATGGGGATGCTTCCCAGGTTCTAAGGCTTCTAAGCCCATTCTCCTTTCTTGTCCTCGGCAGAGGTGACACCTGGCCCTTTGTCCCTTAGATGTGCCTTGACCCAGTGCTTAGATGAGGTCACTTGAGGTCCTCACATACCTTAGGTTCTTTAAACCTGGGAACTGTTTTTGGTTTTTAATTTGTGAGACCCCAGAAGGATCCTTGGGCATGCCAGGTATGTTCTGATGTCATCCACTGGGTGGCGCATCTTGAGCCAAAGTGGGACAATTCCATACTTCCACAGCCTTGGTTTCTTGTTTATCACTTCCCCCAGGTTTGTCAGCAATGGGATCTAGGGACCCTTGGACTTTTAGGAATGTCCAAGCCTGCATTCCTAGTGGCTTGAGCCAGCTTACAGGAACACCACAGCAAGGCCAGACATAATTAACAATGAGAGAATTTAGGCAAAGGGAAAATATGAACATAAAAACAAGATAAAGAGTCGGGGTCAGGAAAACACACAAAAACACCAGTGAGAGCCCCGTAAAGGCTCAGGAGAGGGATAGGCTCTAACCGGAGGGGCGGTAGATGCAACACAGCTCCTGTCTGCAGGAGCTGAGCTTTGCTCATGCAGAGGAAGACAATGCCCTTGTCCCGGGCAGGGAAGAGGTGGTGGGGGAGTGGGGCAAGTAGTGCCTCACCACTGTATTTGGCAAATATCTAGGGTGTGTTCACTATTTGTCCTGTATTTGCCTCAGGATGTGGGTTAGGGTCTGGGTGCTGGGCAGAGGAGGGGATAGGAATGGCCGACAGAGGCTGTGGACGAAGCATGTAGGCTGTGGACAGGGAGATGCGGCCTGTGGATGAGGGGCATGGGCTATGGATGGCTGGATGTACCTGGAGACAGAATTTGTGTCCACACGTTGCTCTTTCTCATCCACTGTCCTAAGCCTGACACTGGTCCCTCCAGTTTGGAATCCCTAGCCTTGCCTACAGTCGACAAGTACAAGTGTGTTGTCAGACTCAACCCAAGAAGATAGTGTGGACAGAGAAAAGGGAGTTCTAAGCCTGAAGCCCAGCCTCTGTGCACACATAGCCTGCGGATGCAGACGCCCCAGCCAGGCCAGGGTCTCAGGGTCAAGCCCATGCTGCAGAATTAATGTGCAAGATAAACAGAGCCCTGTAGACTGCATCACAGCCTCAGGCAGGTCAGAGGTCTTCTCTTGAGGTGTGAGAAAAGGTTCAGAGGGATAAGGTCAGTGGTCTGTAGCCCAGACTGGCCCACAGAGGGCTGGCTGAACCTCTTCCAGCAGGTCCCTGGCTGCGTGGGGGCAGGGAGCAGCCAGGGTAGACTGATTCCTGGGAAAGGCCAGGAAAGCAGCTGCCACTCTCGGCTGCCTGAGTCCATCAACATCAGCACACCCCTCCTCCTGGCCGTGGGCCCTGCATATCCAGCCCTAACCTGCTATGGTCTGGGGGAGGGGATGGGACACTGATGAGTGTAAGGGGTGAATGGTAGGGCAGGAGGACTGGAGTCCCCAGGGCTACAATCCTAAACAGGTACCCTTCCTAGGGTACTTTGGCAGTTCCCAGCTAAGTATGACCTGTTAGGGTTTGAAGGACTTTAGTTCTTACTACAGCGTGGTCAAGCATCAGCACAAGAGCTGGGTCCAGGTTGGGTCTCTGTCCTCATTCTGTGGCCAGGGATGTGGCCAGACCTTGAGGTCCTGTTTCTCAGTCAGGAGGCCAATGAAGAATGGCAAGGTAGTCAGGCTGGAGCCACAGGAAGGCCTGACTTTGGTACTTGGCCTGGGCTACAGCTGGAGCCAGACGGCTACTCCTAGTCTTAGCTGTAGGAACATGGGGCACTGGTCCCCATCTTCCTGGATCAGCTTTGCTCTGGGGCTGCTGCTCTGCTGTTCATAGGGAACAGTGGGAAAGAGGCAGGAGCACTCGGATGAGACTGGCTTAGGGTGTGCAAAGCCAGTCTTCCCTGGTCTGTAGGGAATCCAGGGCAGGAGGGGAGGAAGGAGGACAGGGAAGTGTGTTGCTGTGACACATGCCCCTTGGTCATCTTGTCAATTTCTGGTGCACATTGTCACTTAAGAGGTACTGAGAAGGAAGGAAGCCCCTGGTCCAGGGAACCCAAGAAGCTGTACCTCTTGAGTCTGCTCGGGCTGACCACCAGCCTCAGAGACGCAGCAGACACAGGGGATCACACACTGTGTTCCTTACTGTCTAGCCCCTCTGCTCCTCCCCACAGCAGGGGCTAAAGCAGGAGCAGAGATGAATGTCCATACCAGCCTACCCTGGCCAAGGGCTGGACTTTGCTCTGTAGGGCCCCAGGCATTGGCCTCTCCCAGTTTCTCAGGCTGACTCCCCAGGGAAGGAGGGGTGTGAGGATCTGGAACCTGGGCCAGTGTGAGATAGTGGGCCCAGGAGATAGTCCAGGATCTGTCTGTTTAAGATAGTCATGGAGTCTGGCCTGGTGAGGCTGGTGAGGGCAGGAAGCATGCTTCAAAGTTGGATGTCCTCTCTAAGGGCCAGAATCCTGGCCTGGGGTCCCTACCCTGCTGGAACCTGCCCTCATGCCTACCCAGAAACATCAAAGCATCTGCCTGTAGGGATGTATAAATACCTCCTGCCCACTGACCAGAATGGCCCTCTGCCTCCCACCCTCTCATATGGCCCAAATGGGATGCAGATTCCACTCTCCTAGACCAAGGACTGAAACTCAAGTAGTTGAGGAAAGAGGCACAGGACCAGAGAAATGCCTGATTCTTTTTTCCTGCACGGCCTCTGGGAGAGGGAGGCTGTCCAGAGAGAGTCTGGGCATGGGGAGGAGCTGAGCTTTCCCACTTCTGCAGTCAGTCTTCTCTGTCCCCCTCTTGGTTACACTCAGCATGGTGAGGTGTCAGCCCTGAAGTCCCAAGATAAAAATCTTCAGATTCTTAGGTCCCTGTGGAGCATGAAGCATGGCTGACAATGACAGTTGCTCCTTCCTCTTTCACTGTACGTGGCCTTTAGGGCACTCAGAAGAGGGCAGGTGCTGAGTGGTGGGGCCACAAGCCAGTGGAAATCAGTAGTCTTGAGACGAGACAAGAGGGCAGGAGTAGATGCCTCCAGAATCTCCGTCAAGGGTCAACTCTTCTGACTCCTCAGCTTCTCGAGAGTGATTTCTGATCTCTGACCAGAACCACAGAGACTGCATCTGTGTCCTTTGAACCTGTTTGTGGCAGCGGCCATGGGAACTTTGTAGGAGAAGCCATGTCATCTCCTGTCTTTGTTCATTTGTTTCCTTCCTAAATCAGTAATTTAATGAACTTCTATACATCCTTCAAAGCCATGTGGGGCAACATTTCTATCCAGGCTTCATCAGCTTTCTGTACAGATTGATTGATACTCACGTCTCCGCTGTAGCCATAGTGTTTGGAAGCAGCAGCCCACCCTTCCTACAGTTCACACTCGCACACAGGCCCACTTTACCCTATCATGCCTTCTCACTTCTCACAGGAGTCCGGCCTGCTGGATAAGAACACAACCAACTCTCGCCAAAGTGATCTATGGACTGAAGACACAAGGTCTACCCAGAAGTCCTCCCGCTCTCTCATAATAAGCACTTATGGGGAGAGATTTATGGGTGTGGGAATGATTTGTTGGTAAGGCCCAGATCAGCAGGACCCAACTCTGCTGGGTGGATTATGTCCTGAGAAAACAGCCCGAGTACCTTGGGGAGGGCTGGGGAGGGACAAGCTGGAGCCAGCAGGTCTGGCAGAGGTATACCCAGCTGCCTGAGTTCCAGGTGGTCCAGCTGGTGTGATGGGAGCATGCTTTGGAGGGCCACCTCCTTCCACATGTGATTGGGTTTGAGGTACTTGGGGTCCTGGAGACTGATTCTTGTATAAGGGACAGCACTCTGCAGTATGTGGTGAGTCAAGCTGAAAGTTCCATGCAATAGCAGATAGAGCTGGCTTCTTTCCGGCATCAGGGGGAGCTAGTCTGGGCCAGTTTCACCCACAGGCTTGCCTACCAACACCAATCTCACCCCATGGAGATTACGGTGGCGGCTCAGGACCCTGGCTGCCAGGGAAGAGCTGGGTGTGCTCCTGTTGCTACCTAGGTAAGGATGAGAAAACTGAGGCACAGAGTGTCATTGAAAGAAGCACCCCATCCCATAGCCTCCTTAATCCCTTCTGCAGTGTAAGGCCAGCCCGGAGCTTTCCCTGACCCATCCCAATGCACCTTCAGGGGTGTCAGGCCACCCACTTCTGCTCCTCTCTGATAGTTTGCAATTGTTATTAAACTTTACTTTTTCAAGTCCTGTCATTGAGCTGTGGGTCTGGTGGGCTGGGCAGGCTCTCCATCCCTGAGCCACACCCTAGCCCGAACATCATCTTATTAAGTTACAGAGCAGGAGGGAGGCGCTGTGTGGTGCTCATGAAGGAAGCCATCCATCAATTTGAGGAGGACAGGCGTCTTTACGCTCAGGAGCCTTGCTTCCCAGGGTTATTGGGGGTCCCCTGGTGCCTGCCATGCTCCCCAGGCCCTCCCACAGGGACTGTCTTGAGATTTATCTCTGTCTGCTTCAACTTTACTGTTGCTGTTACGCTGATTAGATTTTCAGTCTGTGAAGTTTAATTTGCTTTTCTTTATTTCTTTTTAAATTACATTTATTTATTTACTCTGTATATTGGGAGGGGGAAATGCACATATCACAGCATTGTGTGTGGAGGTCAGATGACAACTTGTGGGAATTGAGTCTCATCTTCTACCATGTGTGTCCCGGGGACTGAACTAAGGTCCTTAGGCTTGGCCACGAGCACCTTTACCTGCTGAGCCATCTCACCTGCCCTGATCTGCTTTTAGAATCTGCTGATGAAGTGTTGTAACCTGCCCACCTCTCACTTGTCTCAACATAGCTCTACAGTTTGATACTGAGGGCAGCTTGGAGTCTCGCTATGGGTCTTCACAACCTCTCTTTCTCATGTGGAGCCAACTGAATCCTGTCAATCTCACCTGGGAGGGTCAGGGAGGAGGCATCTGACCTGTGCCTGGACCCTAAGAGCAAACTTCATTAGGCAGGACACCTTCTAGCAATCTACCTGCCCAGGGTTGGGGAATTCTTATATAATTGGCTAAAGAAATTCTTTCCTAGACTCTTTTTCTCATTGGTTTAAATGCTCGGCATGGTGGCAACTCTACCGACATTGATGTTTCTCCTCATGTGATCTGTAAAAATGGGAGTGCACTCACTAGCAGAGAGGTCAAGTTGTCCGCCAAAGTTTACACAGCTGGAGTAGGTTGCCTCAGGTTCTGATAAACCTGTTACCAGTTGAAGGTGCCCTGGCTTCCCTTCAGAAGGTGACCAGTCAGCTGTAGGAAGCCCACCATCCAGTTCCCTTATCCTGATACTCAGCAGCAAAAGATAAGATTGCACCAGGCTGGAGAGGTGGGTCAGTGGCCAAGAGCACTGGCTGCTCTTACAGAGGACTTGGGTTCAGTTCCCAGCAACCACATGGCAACTCACAACCATCTGTAACTCCAGTTCTAAGGGATCTGGTGTTCTCTTCTGGTCTCACAAATGGTACATGCATGCAGGCAAAAAAGACCTCACACACACAAATCAAAAATAGATAATTTTTTTTAAGAGAGAAAAGAGCTTACCTTGTGTTCCTGCCTGGGAAGAATTCTGGACTCCAAACTCAGAGTGTAGTTTTCATGGAACGCCCTGTCACTTTTGTACCTTATAAAAAGAAAATTTCTAAGGCAAGTAATTCAGGAGCTGCCATTACTGTCTGGCTCTGTCTCGCCATGATGAGAATAAAACAAAAAGGTATCAGCCAAATCCAGCTCTGACTCTTTGAAAATAGTCAAACTCCACCCCGACTGCTTGAGAGGAAAGAGAAGGTGAGGATAAATAATATCAGGAAGGAGAGGGCCTTCCTGATGCCACAGTGACTGAGAAAGTGGAAGAAACTGCCCACAGCTCTATACTGCCACTGTTAGAAAATTAGGAGGAAAGAGTTAGTTTATTTTTAGGACAAACATGTCACCAGATTGGTTATGTATTTTTGTACAGGGTGATTGAGTCCAGGACCTCATGTATGTTTGGAAGCCTGAGTCTGCCTCAGCCTTTCTTATCAGGAAGGAATAGAAAAGCCCACTGCCTTGAATGGTGTCGCACATATGAAGGGTGTGTCTGCGCAGTTGGCAGAGCCGCTAGAGGTGACAGGGTTGCATCCACGAGGGACAGAACGTGAGCACTCAGGTGCCCCCTAGAAGTGTGCACAGCATCAGGGGAAGGGCAGGATGGGCACTATGCAAAGCTTTAGTTTGGGGTCAAGGTCTCTCTCGCTTTGTGGCCCATACTGGCCTTGAACTCATGTCCTCCTGTCCCTGCCTTGTGGATGCTGTGGTTACAGATGATCCCTCCTGTCCCTGGCACAGGTATCAAATTGTAGATGAGTAATTAGTATGATAAGTCCAGAAGCTTATCAAAAACACCTGTTGTGGAAAACCAAGATTTGCCTGGGAATTTGGAGCTGTTTTGGCCTTTACAAGACTTCTAGATGGAGCAAAGCTCTGTGTGAAGAAAATGAAACTGTAAGGAGATAAGATCTGAAGCCAGTTCTGAAGCATTCTGAGATGGGACACCATGGAGTAATTACTGAAGGTGTCACCAGGAGTCCATCCCTTCTGTCAGAGTTTAAACTGTGTGGAAGATGCTCAGATGCAGACAGGCAGCTGGAGGAGACCAGACGGGGGCATGATGTACAGAGACAGAACTCACAGCTGCAGGCTGGGAAGGACAGAGGGGGACACAGAGTGACCATCGTGAACCCCAACTGTGGAATAGGTGTGGCTTCAAGGGGCAAATGGGAGACCAGCAGTGGTCATTCTTCCTTCATTACAGACATCGCAAGCTAAGACTGTGTTACTCCAGGAGCCAGCAACCTGGGAGGACTTTTTTCCTCTGTGCTTTCTCAGGTCTAGAAAGTTTAATAGGGATGAGATCAAAATTAAAAGGGAGAAGGTGGGGTACTGGCCTTCCCTCAGCTTCCCAGACCAAGATTTGCCAGGCTGTGAGCCATGGCTCTTCCTAGTTCTCTGGTATTGACCAGAAGTTTCTGGACACAATCTCCTGGGGTCGGGGTGGTGGAGATGGTGGAGGTGGGGATAGTGTCTGTAGCAGGAGCAGGAATCACTGAATTACCACCACCTAGTGCAAGCTATGGCACAGAGATTATAGGAGAGAAAAAGTTGGGCCAGGATCTCTATAGCCTTCTTACACATCCAATGGCAATCCAGGCTTGCTGGTGATGTTGAGCGGGTCACATGACCCTTTTCATCTATACCCTGGCAAGGACAGTCTGTCTGACTCTCAGAATGGTTCTGAGAGTGCCCGGGTGTTTTCATCTCCCTATCATCACTGGAAAGCTGAGGAAGTCATAAGAAATGTCTTTGCTTAGGGTCTGAAGGGTTGAGTAGGAGGTTGCAAGATGGAGGCAAGAGGACAGTGTGGTACAAGGAGCTAGCACTGACAAACTGCAGAGGCATGAGAGGACCCGGCCAGCTCAGTAGTCTGAAAACAAGGGAAATGTGGGGTGCAAGTTCTTCTGAGCCCCAGTGGCTTCACACACTGGGACCCAACACTGGAAAGCAAGAAAACAGCCTGCACCACAGAGACGCCCACTGTTGCCCAGGACGGCCGCCTTGCTCCTCGGGTGCTGTCCGAATCGATACCCAAACTGCGGAGTCTAGACATATAAATGCCAGGCAATTTAACAGAGGCAGTCAGTGCAGAGAAAACACTTAACAGGCGATCCAGGGCTCCGCCAAGCCTCAGAGCCGCTCATGAGGATTTATGGGAGATAAAAACAGTTTAACTAAGCTGGAGCCGGCCCCGGCGGCCCACGGGGCCATTGGCTTTCTCTCCCTCATGCAGCAGCTGCTGGTGGGAGGCAGGGAGACCCCGTGGTTCTTTGACTCCTCAGTCGTACTAATCGCTGCCGGTAACCACCAGGCCTCTGATGCAGCAGCCTCACCACAGTCAGCTTTGGGTTCCCGGGCACCTGCCCAGCATTATCTATCAGTCTAGCAGCAGGCAGGATGTGTACAGGTGGTCTCTGTGGTTGGGGCACACACATTACCTCACACGGCCTCCCCAGCCAGCCTGGCAGGAACATCATTTCTGCAGCAAGGACAGAAGCCCACGCTCAAGGTCAGCTCCAAAAAAGTCATTTAAGGTTGGTACTGGGTTGGAGCCCAAATCCCCTAATCAAAGACCGATTTTCTGCCCACCTGTATGCTTCCATGTCCAGAATACTGCCTATCCTGAAGTATTGGCTGCTGCTCAGTGGGATCAGAGATGGCTTTTTAACCGTTGGCCATGATTTTAGGCCCATCCAGTTATAGTCACTCTTTTTTTTTTAACTTAAAAATTTTTATTATGTGGTTTTCACATCATGCACCCTGTTCCCTCTCACCTCCCACCTCCCCTCAGACGCACCCTCCACCCTTGCAATCTGCCCCAGAATAAAAAATAAAACCTCATTGTGGAAGCTGTAGTGTGTCTCAGTGTGTCCCACAATATTCCCTTTTGTCCACACATTTTGCTTGCAAATGTTCATTAAAATGACCCCTTGGTCTGGTACGAGGTCTCTGGTTTCTGCTACTTTGTCAATACTGGAACCTCACTAGAACTTCTCTCAGATATGCTGTAACTATCCTGTGCCATGGAGATCCTGTAGTTTTGGGTTGTGGAACTGACCTCTTCTTGCATTCCAGCAGTTCATCCATGGGGTAGATGTTGGGGTGGGCCAACTCAAAGCCCTCTTTCTGGATTTGCAACCCCCACCTGTAGGGCCAGTTCTACTATGGAAAGGTGCAGGGCCTGCTCTCCTGAGTGCTGTAGAATGTGAAAGGCAGGGACAGTTCTCCTGCTCTTGTGACCCCATCTGAGCCAGATCTCCTGTCGGCCAATGGTGGTGAGGGTGAAAGGGAGGGGAAGGGATCTCTCCCTAGCCAGTGCCACCACATAGCAGACAGAAGGCAGGGCTGGCTCTCCCACACTCACTCCCTCAGGGCTGGCTCACCCACAACCCCCATATCCAGGACCAGCTGTAGTGTGCTACCTAGGCAAGGTGCAGGGCCTGCTCTCCCGAGTGCTGCAGCATATGAGGAACAGGGACATGTGACCTGCTCTTGTGACCCCATCTAGGCCAGATCTCACCTCAGGGCTGGGTCTCCACACCCTCCACATCCAGGGCCAGGCACAGTTCTTCTAGTTTCTGGCTTGTTTCCTGTCCTGGGAGCCCATCTGGTGCTTGCCTGGTACTGGTCTGGTAGTCATCACAGGCTACCCCATGGGGGCAACGTTGTGTTGGTATCCAGCTTGCTTTTTTTTTTCTAGGAATGTTAGGCTACTATTCATTCAGATGTTCATAGGTCAGAACACTGAATATAGATAAAACCTCTCTCCTCTCTGCTACCTACTGATGCACATGTGACATAACAACCCCATCTGCAATGCCTCTAGGGGCAGTTATAGCCACTATTAACAAGGAGTCATAAATCACTTTAAGTAGAAGGCTGGAATTGGGGAACAATTCAGTTTCCAGGGACCACGGGGCCATAGTCTTTTTCTCCTTTTAGAGAAGACAGACACCTTCACTCTGAAGGCCTCAAACATACATACACGTTCTCAGTACAGGTGGACAAACTCTGCTGTGGGTCCTGGGATTTCCTTCACTTGCAAAGATTAAGGTTGACAGCCCCCAGGAGCCCTATCAAGGGCCCCATGGCAGCCAGTGGCTTTGACTACCTGAAGTCGGGCTGGAGTGGTGTGGGCTTCCTGGATCCCTTAGCCTTGGGTTGAAGTGCAGGTGGCCTCTACAGCTCATGCAGCCTGTCCATTGTTCTCCAATGGACAAAGAACCCCCAACTAGGCTCACATGAGAAAGTGTGTCCAACTGGAGGTGATAGGTATGCTAGATAATTTTTATATCAACTGGACACAAGCTGGGGTCATCTGGGAAGAAAGGATCAAAACCAAGAAAATGTCTCTGTAGGAGTGACCTGTAGACAAATCTGTAGGACATTGTCTTGATGGGTGATGTGGGAGGGCTCAGCTCTTGGTGGTTCTGGGTTATTTAAGAAAGCAGGCTGATCAGGCTATGGGGATCAAGCCAGTAAGCAGTGTTGCTCCAAGAACTCTGATTCAGCTCTTGACTCCAGGTTCCTGCCTTGAGTTCCTGCCCTGACTTCTCTGGATGATGCACATACATACATACAAGCTGCAAGATGAAATAAACCCTTTATCCCCAAGATGACTTTAGTCATGGTGCTCATCACAGTGATAGAAACCCTGACTACATCAATAGCAAACAGTGGCCTTAAAGTGTCTCTCACAGCAACTCATGATTATCACTATACCATCACTGGAAACCGTGGGATTAGACTCCAAAGACGGCAGTGGTGGAATCATCTGAGGATGGGTAAATGTGCCTTATGGCCTAGATTTAAAATATGACAGAGCAATCTCAAGAAGCAACTACCAACACTGACCATGTGGTCTGAGGACCAGAACAAAATTCTAGATGTGAAACCAAATTCAGACAATTGCCAGCAGAGTGAAGTCAGTTAGAGAGAAAAATCAGTGAAAAATGGGAACAGACATGAGGACATCTCGCAGGCACCACAAGCAAGGACAGTGACCCAGAACACAGGGAGAAGAGTCAAAGGCGGAACAGGCCTGCCATGAGGGGCATGGGGCAGAAATTATTGGGCCAGTGCAAATCCCAGACTGAAGAATGAAGAAGAGATGGGATTAAAAACAGTATCTATTTTTGTCTGTGAAAGAGGTTCATAACAAAGATAGAAAAGAGAGGAAGTGAGAGAATGCTAAAGACACCCCAGAAAACACTGGCCTAAAAACAAATCAAAACAAACACTGTTTCTGGGTTAACCATGACCAATAGAGTTAGAAAGAAAGTTTGACCACAGAGAGAGAAACTAGAAAAGAAATGTCTACTTACTGTTCACACCCAATAACCATTTCAAAATCCATAAAGCAAACTTTCTCAGACTGTAAAGAGAACCACAAGGGAATCTGGGCACCTCCTACCCTGCAGGGATATTTAAAAACATGTTTGTCATGACTAATGGAAGAAGGTGACAAAAAACTGTCCTGCTGGCATAGAGAGCATTCCAGATACAATTAACAAGCTTTGCCTAACAGGCAGGCATAGAGAGCTACCCTCAGCAGCCGGAGGGCCCACACAGTTTTTAAACACCCATGCAGCCTGTATTAAAAGTCATATCAGGTCATAAATAACACAAGCTTCAATAAATGTCAAGAGTGGCTATCGGAGAGACCACACACTCTCTAGCCACAGTACAAGTAAATTAACATCAATAAAACATCAGATGTGCCCTAATAATTAGCTCATAAGTCAGACAAGGTATTAGGAAACTTAGAGAATATTAGAAAAGAATGATACAGAAAGACTGCATGTTAAAGCAGCATACAAGAAGCTAGAACAAAGGGGGTAACAAACTATCAAGAAAGTCATGAAGATGAGGTAAAAGAAGTGCATGAGTCTGTAACCTCTCGCGGCCCAAAACTGAAAAGGAGAGGTGAGCAGGGTTTTCCAGAGAAAGGTCCAAGGCCGCTCTGTTTAGGATGCAGTGGGGACCTCAATGGTCTTACAGGCTTTACAGAAAGGGAATCATGACTTCCACTCTTCCCAGAAATAGGAGCCGGTGCCCTGAACGTGAACCCAGCCAAACATTCGAAGAACAAACAACTCCAATATTTGGAAAGTGTTTTGGGAGGAAAAAATAAAAGAGGGCCTGGATCCAGCTCATCTTAATGTGAAAGTCAGCGGATCAGGACAGCTCTCCCAGGAACACTGGCATGGGAGTGACAGGGTTGTCCTAGTTTCATTTCCATCACTGTGATGAAATATCCTGACAACAAACCAAGTGGGGCAGAACTGGTTTATTTGACCTCACAATTCCAAGTTATAATCCACCAGTGTAGAAAAGACAGAGTGGTGGGAGCTTGAGAGAGATGGTCACAACACACCCGTAGCCATGGGGCAGGGAGAAATGAATGGATGGTCGC
>CAJQZJ010031795.1:5738477-5763734 GCA_907164525.1 Lophiomys imhausi | reverse complement strand
GGATGCAACACACCCGTAGCCATGGGGCAGGGAGAAATGAATGGATGGTTGTACACACCCGTAGCCATGGGGCAGGGAGAAATGAATGAATGGATGCATACATACTATACATACTGGCTGGCTTGCTTGCGCTCGGCTCAGTTGCTTCAGTCTTATACAGTAGAGGGCCCCCTTGCCTAAGGAATGATACCACCCACAGTGGCCTGGATCTTGCCACATCAATTAACTTAGTTAAGACAGCCCCACACACAGATATACCCACGGCACAACCCAATGTGGACCATCCCTCACTGAGACTGTAGCCAGGTGTCAACCTGATAGCAAAAGCTAAGCCTCATGGCACCATAAAGGCAATAAGGATTAGAATGAAATGTTTATAACCCAGTGAAGAGTATTCACAGACCAAATCAGAGCAGACAATCATCACATAGAATGCCAACAAGTCAAAGAAATCCCTTTGAAATGAGGTCAACAAGTCAAAGAAATCCCTTTGAAATGAGGTCAGGACAGATGCCCACCATCACAACCTCATTCACCTGGAGCTAGAGATACTGACCACTTTGATAAGACATGAAGAAACTAGCAGATTACAAATGGAGAGGCGCAGCCATCATTAACCCATCAGGGTCCGTACCTCTCCTGCGTGAGCCCTTCTGGCGCGGTTCCCTGCAGCCCTGAGACCTCTACAAGCCTGCGGCCCAGCACATGCATGCTTACTAAAGACAGAGCAAGAGGCACTAGGGAGGAGCTCCAGCCTGGGACTCAACAGGGCTGGATGAGCCTGGCTCTGCCATTGGCCCAGGGGACCTTATTCCACCTTCTGAACCTCAGTGGTATCAGCAGCCACAGTGTGAGTGTGTCTGTCTAGGGCTTTACGTGGATCAAAGTGTCACGTGGCACAAACCCCATAGATGAATGCTGTCCTTGAAAGCAAGCCATTCCTCTCCTGAGTGATCCCATTAGGCAGTGGGGCATCTTGGAACCTGGGTGGCTAGGCCAGAAATGGGCTTCAGACTCCAAAGTTCCTGCCTAATGGTGGTGGGTTGTGAGGGAGGGGCTTGGACTCTGTCTCTTTGTGAGAGTGAGAGAAAGGAGAGAGAGAGAGAGAGAGAGAGAGAGAGAGAGAGAGAGAGAGAGGCAACAGGCAACTGTGTGGGCTGTGGGCAGGGACAGACAAGGAGCTAGCTTAAAAGAACACTTTGCCCCCCCCCCCATTCCAGGAACAACCTGCTAGCGATCAATGGACTTCAGGGCTGGGGCAGCCACACTTGGATCCTACCTGAGTGCTCACTGCCTGCACTGAATGTCTCTTACTGGCAGTCCCTGGCTTGTCATTGAGAAGAGGAGTTGTTCAAACCTAGAAGCTTTTCTGGGAAAAGAACAGCATGAGAGTCAAGGGGCTGTGAACGGCACACGGTCAGGGCTCAGGCTCCTGCTCACATGGGAGACCTATGGGGACAAATGCTGAGGCCCGTGAGGTGAGTGAGGAGGATGGAGGCAGGTGTTGTCCCTCTTCTGCTGGGATCTTCTGGGGTAAGAGCCAAGAGGCAGAGGTAAGGAACTTAGGCAGAGAGTAGCTTGAAGTCTCCTTATGGGGACAGGGTGACTTGGGTGTGGTTGGGCCTGCTGAGTAACCCTGGATCAGAGAGGTGGAATCTACTCACCCCCATCTTTGTGTCCTCATCTGTTTCTGGAGGTGGCTGGTCAGGAGAAGAAAGCAGAAAAAGGGACTGGGTCGCAGCTGCAGGGAGCCAGGATTGCATGGAGACATGGTGGGACTTCATACAGTCAGGTCTCTAGGGGAAGGAGCCCCGTCTGGTCCCTGTTAACCCTGCTGGCCCTGATCTGAGTCATCTCTGAGTCAGGATGTTCTTCTCTGCTTAGCAGAGTTCCTACTTTACCTACTTTGGGCCTCCATGGCCTCCTGCTGAGGGACGGGAGCTGTCCTGGGTGCTGAGTCAGCCAGACCCTGCCTGTCCTACAAGGTCCTTGCTCTTACTGGGTCTCTGTCAGTTCGACCCTTCACAAGAACACATATGCTGTCTTGTAAGGATCCCCACCTCTCCTCAGAAGTTCAAATCTGGTCTCAGCGATGACGGCCAGCCAGTCACATCACATCCCTAGACAATCTAACTGTGACAATGGAAAGACAGTATCTACCCAACTGAGGTTCCATGGAGAGCACACTTGGCATTTCCCAGTCTCTGTGAGCCTACTGCCTCCTCTGCCTGGTGGAGATCTTCCTGGGACCACTGTCACACCAACCTCACCTTCCTGCCTTTGTCCTCACCTTCCACATCCACTCTGCAGAGTGGCAAAGAAATTCTCCTGTAACACAAGTTAGATGGTGTCCCATGTCCCTACTGCTCAGCACCCAGTAACTCCCACCATATCCAAGGCAAGATACAGTCTAGGCCTGTTCCTGTCAAGGCCTGGATTCAACAGCTGCTCCTTCTGCCTCAGCTCAGAGTGTGCACATGTGGTGCACCTACATAAATGCAGACAAAATACTCACACATATAATTAAAAAATATGAGAAAGAAAGGGAAAAGAATTGCCACTCTCTATTAATGTTCAGGTAGGGAACCATACCTTTCATGTGTGGGACTTTGGGAGCATTCCAGATTCAAAGATCACCCCTCACTTATATGGTGAGTCAGGGACATAGTCCCTACCCAGGTCCTGTCTTGGTGCCCCAGATGGGTTTAGTAGCTGGCCTTGGTTTCCTCTTTCCTCAGCCTGCTGGAATCTGACTAATGATCCTGGGACCCTGCCTCCCGGAACCTTCTTTTGCTGTTTACATAACAAGCAGGGGCCAGCTGCCTCGGTTCCCAACATGTCCTCACCCTAGGTCCCAGAGGATAGCTTTAGCAGGGGTTGTTGGTCTCTACTGTCCATCCTCTGAAGATCCGTGGAAGATTCCATCAGCAAGGCTTATCTGTGTCTCAAGTCACCCATCAGGGTCAGATGCTGACTCAAAATGGTAGTTAGAGTGGGGAAAGAGCGGGGGGTGGTGGTGGAGAGTGTATCAGGGTGGGGTAGAGCTTAGTAGCTCTGATCCATCTGGTCATGACCCAGTGAGAGATGGAGAAATGAGAGAAAGAACATCCTCCCTGGGGATGTTGAATTAGCTCCTCCCTCTCTCCCACCTCCACTGGGGCTCTCTATAGACCAAACCTGATAGGAAGGTACATGCCTGAAGCATCATCCAACCATGCAGACCGCACAGGTCTTCTTTAGGCAGAAGGCATGGAGGAAGAGCTTACAGATTCAAGCCATCCTGAACCACGTAAGTCTTGGAGGGGTTGAGGATCCTAGGTCTGTGGTTAAGAAGGACAGTCCATCTTTGTATGCCAGGACAGAGAGGTGATGGGGCCAGGGAGCCAGGCTGGAAGCCAGGTGTGAACAAAAGTACCCTGCTCTGGGGCCCAGACCACAGAGGACCCTGAATGGGGTCCTCCTAGCCACCTCTTCAGAAAAGGGGTCTCCTGTCCTCTTGGTGACCAAGAGTATTTAAGGAGCTGAAAGAAGTCAGTGGTTGCTAGGCAAACCATCAACCCTGTGAAGCCCACAGGATCACGGGCCCCAACAGAGGCATGAAGAAACTGCTGGGGTGTAGGCTGATACTGCTGGGCCCAGTGGGGGGAACCCTCCACTGACACATTCAAGAGTTTTGGGGGCCCACTGATGCTTGAAAACCATTTTAAAATGTCTGAAGGGCTACAAAGACACGTGGCTTCGCTTAGGCCTGACCAGAGCCGTCTTTCTTGTGGGATTCGGCCCTGTCCGCTCCTGGAGCCCAAGAAGCCGGGAGGGAAAATGAAAACCAAAGTCTCTAGAATCATCAGACCCCACTCCTCCCTCGCCGTCTCTCCTTCCCTTTCAAGTTGACCTGGCAGGACTTTGCCCCCAGCCCCCAGCATTCGTGCAAAGGCGAAGAGGAGGGCTTTGCCACGCAGGCGCCACATTTGATTCCGATTTGCGCCTGGCGTGTGATGACAAGAACCCGAAGCCGATAATGGACGAGGCCAGCCCTGGGAGGGCAAAGCCCCGGCGCCACCATCGCTCTTGCTGCTGCAGCTGTCACTGAGTCGGTTCGGCAGATACCGAGCCTCAGCCAGTCATGGGGGCTGGGCCACAGGGCCACAGAGCCAGATCCACCACTCTGCAAGGCCAGTCACCAGGAGCCAGAAGGGCAAGCGACTACCGTGCCCTGTAAGGACAGAGGCCACAGTGAGGAGCAAGTAGCTGTGCCAGGACACCTGTGCAGGTAGACAGAATGGTGTCAAGCGACCCAAAGGAGAGAGGGCAGTGGGTTTGGAGTATGTCTCGCTGTGATACGCTAGGCAGAGGCTGGTCTGGAGCCTTGCAGTGGCCTCTGCTTCAGATGGAACAATTCTGTAGGTTTAATAGCCAAAGGCTTCTGCTGCCCATTCTTCTGCTCCCAGCCTCTGCAGGATCCTGGTGGCACCTCCTTGCCTCTCCATGTAAGGACTGTGACTGTTCCCCAAGGGCCCAGGCAGGAGTGACACAGAGCTGCTTCTGCAGGTGTCAGACTTTGGGGCCCCATTTGCACATCCATTCTGCTTTCCCTGTGAGGATGCGCCCACTGCCATTGTGCACCACAGGGTCTCCCAGCCAGCAGAGGCTTCCTGATGCTGAGCCAGCTGTGGGCCTTTCTCTAATGGTCCACCTATCCATTTTAGATTCTTCTTGGCTTCCCTATGGTGGAAAAACCCTACTTGAGTCCTGGTCCTTTCATCCCCAGAGCTTCCAGATAATAGTGTCTGCTCTTGAATCTAGCCTGCTTCCAGCACAGAGACCAGAAGGTACAACAAAGCAGCACCAAATACCCAATAAGATGCCAGCCTCTAAGGACTATGCCCAGCTCTCTCCATGGCAGCTCTGAGACCAGTTAACTGGATCTTTATGGTGAAGTCCACTGTTGCCTGTACCTGCTGGCCAGGCTGCTCTGCACATACTTATGACTGTAGATAAAGTGTGGGATGGACCATCAGCAGTCACTTAGAGTAGAGACTCTCTTCAGTACTACAGAGAAAGCACGGTGGTGGCAGGTGTCACGTGAGATGGGGTCAAGTCCCCAGCCCTCCATGCTGGACTGGTTTACCTGTACTTGGTTGAACCTTTCTTCCTTCCAGGAGAGTGAACAGCAGAGAATCTGCCAAGTGCAAATTTGATAACCAGACACCGTGCTGAGGCCCCGGACAGCCCAGCCTGCCTTTGATCCAGGCTCTCTGGGCCAGCCGCTCTCTAGCTGCTGAGAGTCTGTTTTCCATTTTGAGTTTGGCTGGGCCCTCCTTTATGGAAGATCGGTTTTCAGGCCCCAGCAGACAGAGCTGTGTGCAGGAAGCAAGGGTTCCTCTCTGTGGCTCTCCAGCCTCCAGGACCAAGCAGGGGTCCTGGGAAGCTGTAGTATCTTTGTGGGATGGAGACAGTAGTACTCTAGGGCGAGAGGTTCCCAAGGCAGCTCTGCATGGAAACTGTGTTACCTGATGACATGACCTAGTGTCAAAACCCTGAGGCCTCCTGTCCTTTCAACAGTGCAGTAAGTGGGAATCAAGTTGGTAAAGAAAGGCAAGGATCTTGACCTTGGTAGTTATTCAAGTGTTAACTAAATCCATGGAGGGGTGGATGGACAAATGGACAGATGGACGGGTAGACAAAGTGATTGGTGGGTGGATGACAGATGAATAGAACTGATGGATAGGTGAGAGGATGGTTGGGTAGGTGGGTGGGTGAGTGGATGAGAGATGGATAGATGGAGGGATATGGAAGGATACATGGATGAATATATGGATATATGGGTAGACAGATGGATAGCTGGGTGGATGGGAGATGAGTAAGTGGATGGATAAGTACATAAGTGAATGGGTGGGTGGCTGGATAAGCAGATGGATGATGTGTATGCAGGTATATGAGTTAATGAGATAGATAATTGGGTGGATGGATGAATGAACAGGTAGGTATATGGGTGGATGGATGGATGGTGATTAGAAGGATAGATGGGGGTGTTACTGGATGGATGAAATCTACCCCTCTTTGGCTCTAAATCAAGGGTGGCCCATCTACTCTAGGCTGATGATAAGGTTTGCCCTTCTAGGGAGAAGCAAGGTCATAACCTGAGGGTCATGTAGTGTGACAATGTGCTGTCACAAAAACCAGAAGCAAGATAGGATCCTGTCCAAGCTGCTTTATGAACTTGAGTAAGTCTGTAGCATGCCAGATTTGTGGGCAAGGGACCCTGTCTCCTCGGGTCCCTCTTTATAACTGTCGGGGACTGAATTTTGTTCCCAAATGCACATGCTTAAGCCCGAAGGCCCAAGGATGTCTTTGAAGTCTGTGGGAGGACCTGTAGTCTTGAGCTGTGTTCATCCTGGTGGAATTTCTCCTTGTGGTGAGGGGCTGAGGCCAGAGCACAGTGAGAAGGAAGCAAGCCAGGGGGACGTGCAAACCAGGAACCAAGCCTTGGCCGTGGGCTTCTGTCCTCAACTGTACAAATGGAGATGTTAATGGTGTCTTCATCTGTGATTCCTTGCACTGATCTGAGCTCAAGTGTGCCTCTGCACACAGAGCAGAACGCACTGGGACATAGTTGTAGCCGTCCTTTTCCTACAGAAGGCTGTCAGAGACTGATGCGCCGAGGACAGGGCTGCATGGTCACCAAGGACCCTGGGTTATGTGGGGTCAGTTTCAACACTCCCACCCCATGATGGGCAGTGTCCACAAGAAAAAGCCTTCTTACTTCACAGGACTCTGTCTTGGCCAGGTGGGCGACTCAATGGATATCCCTGTTCCATCTCTCTTCTCATCACCTCTAACGACCACTCAGGAAGTAGAGGTGATGGCTGCTGTTGGCAAGGGGCCCTGACTCTCACTGGCCAGTAATAAGAAGTTCCCAGACCTCCCTAACCCCATCTCACTGCCCTGAACTGGGTCACAAGTTCTTCCAGATGGGATGGATTGACTCAATCTTAGTTCTAGAGTAGGCAGCTTCCCTCTGACAGCATTATTATCTTTGGGATCAAATTATCAATAACGAAGCCATAGCATGAAAGCAGATGTGGCTGATTCATGAATGGACATGATAAAGCTTTATTTACAAACTAAGAGAATGGTAGAATTTAGCTCACAAGATGCAGCTTGCTGAGCTCTATCTTAAGTGAAGAGTGGCTGATCCCCTTGGGGATGACCAAGTGAAGCCCTCCGGGAGTCCAGGACAGGAGCAGCAGCCTGAGTTACACAGCGAGCTGAAACCTTTAGAGCCTGCTGTGGAGACAGATGGTCATTCATTTGGGCATGGCCAGGGAGGATGGGGTTGGAGAGTGAGAGAGCGACAGTTGCTTGGAACGGTGTGTGACTTCTGAAAAACTTATGATTGTCTCTTTCTGGAACTTTCCATTTAATACATACATATAGACTATGGGTGACAGTATGTGAGAGAAATGCAGAAGGCGAAACCTCAGGTGAGTCAGGACAGCTGTACATGAGAGCTGAAAACGTTGGTTTACCAAAGAAACGTGTAGAGCATGCTGCATGCCTCCTGCGGAATTAAAGCACAGGGGACATTGGTTAGTGACAGAGGGTCCTGCTCTTCTGTGGGAGAGATCCTTAGGCCCTGGAGGAACTCAGGACTGTGTGCACACCAGGCAGGCACCCTGCTGCTGAGCCCACACCATGCCGCTTGGAAGGGTTTGAAGCTACAGTGTGATTTCCCTTTTACAGCTTGAGGAACAGAGGCATACATAGAACTTCAGAGGGTCTGCTGGGTCTGAGAGTCTACACTCATTTGGTCCAAGTGCAGGTAAGAATGGAGGTGAGGACACGGGGGTCATAATCACGGGGTGAGCCACCTCGCAACTTGGGTGCCCCATTTGCCTCCTGGGAAAGCATTGGGGTGTGGAAATGGATGTTGTACACTAGCCCAGCATTGATCATGCTGACAGCAGAGCTTTTTAATCTTTTCATTTTGACCTCCTGCTGGACTTGGCATGATGATAGGATATGATTTAAGAGGCCCCATCCTTCTCTCCCCATAGGGGTACTTGGTGAAATTGGGGGACATGGCGGGCACAGGTGCTTCTCGCTCCCATTGTCTAGTTTGGGGGACAGCAGGTGTATGTGAATTAGTTCTGGGCAAGCACCCACATGTGAGGATTCAGACCCTCGCCCCACAGTGAGGACACAGGGCCTGGACTTTGAAAGCAACCAGAGCAATATACCAGTGTCATCCGAGGACTTTCCCTCAAGGGTGGTGGCGTGTGGTCACTATAAGCCTCTGTGCACTCCCTGGGTCAACACTCCCACCCTTACCCTAAGGTGCCACATCTGCTCTCTCCTGCCCCTTGCGGAAGGCTCACAGGTGGAAACTTGCCCCTCTCTTACTGAGGCAGACGCCCAGGCTTGGGGAGCCAATGTCATTCTCTTCCCACTGTGCCATCCTCCAGGGACACTGGGGACTTAACTGAATGACCCTCCAGGCTGGGGAGGAGAAAAGGTCACATGGCCGGCCTCTGCTCCGCCTCCCCCACATCCTACACCCCAGTCAGTCTCTATGCTCATAGACAGCTTATGTGTCTCTATGAGAAGTGGAGACACAGGAGGAACCCGGTAAAAGAGAAAGGAGGAGAGAGTGGGGACTGCTAGAGGCATCTTAGAGACAGTTGCTCTACTCGTACCTGAATTTCCAAGGCCTTCTCGGACTTCATGGCTGTTACTCCCAAGCCCTCCAGGGTCTGACATTTGTGGGTTGCACTTCTCTTCTCAGCCACTATGGGGCACACTTCTGTCCAGTGATCAGGAGCCATGCCGCAACCCAAGCTGGTCTTTCTTTCCTTGCATGGACTCTCTAGGCCTCATTAACAACACAGTCCATAATTTCTCTAATAAAACACCACTAGCTATGTAAAAATCACCCAACATAGACATAGGCGTGCGATTCTGTTCCAATACTCACTTCCATCTTTACCAACACATGAGTGTGTTTGCAGAATGGCACAGGGCTGTCTGGCAGACGTCTAGGGCATGGTGACACTGCTTTCCAATCCACTGGAGTCCTGGGAAAGCTCCTGTCCTAGTCTGAGTCCCACAGAGGTGAGTCAGAGGCTGGACACTCCCCTCTCATGAGTCCAATGGGAGAGGGCTGCTTTTACTGCAGCCTCAGATTTAGGGTAACAGGTCCCCAGTTGAACCCAAGAGTGATAAACCAAAACACACTGGTCCCATCAGAAAGGAAACACTGGCACCTCTTAGAAGAGTGTGTGTGTGTGTGTGGGTGTGTGACTGCATGCCTGCTCACTGTACTCATGTTTGCAGAAGGCAGGCTGGGAGCCTTCGCTTATCTGAAAACTACTCTAAATCAAAGGAAAACGAATGCATGTTCATCCAAGCCAGGTGTGGTACTGAGCTCATGTACTCTCAGTGCTTTGGAGGCTGAGGCAGGAGGATCAGAAGCTCAACATCATCTTCAGGTATGTAGTGAGTTAGAGACCAGCCTGGACTAAAAATCCCATCTAAAAACAGCAACCACAATGATGAAGACTTGTTCACCAAAGCCCTTTGCTATAGACCTACTATGTGCTGGGTGGGAGGCCTGACAGGTTCACCCCCCGCCCCCAGGAGCTCACAGTGGTATCCAGAGACAGACAGATGAATTCAGGTGGCAGTCCAGGGTGGCACAGGAAGCCCCCAAGGGAACAAAGGAGGTTCCTAGCCACAGAAGGAAGCCTTAGGCAGGCTGGAGACGAGAACCAGCATTGAGGGAAGGAAAACAAAAGCAAAGGTCTGTAGTCAGACAAAACTACAGACATGAGGAAAAGAGGGGGACATTTGGACCTGAGGCCACCAGGCTGCAGATCTGGGAGCCTCCTTCCAGTCCATCCTGACCAGCTAGCTGTGCAACCATGCATTCAACTTAAGCTTCCTTGAGCCTCAGTTTCCCCACCTATAAGAGGAGGCATCTCTCTTCAGTTCTGAAGTCTGGAGTGATGTAAGCTATAGTGTACTGACCATAATATCGGTGGGTCATGGCAGAGATGAGCCACTCCGTTGTGCAAGTCAGTGTCCAACCTCAACCCATGGGGGAGCAAAACCATCCCCTCCTCTCCCCCCAGTCCTGCCACCTCAGCCAGCAGCTTGCTTTGTGGACACATTCTCCCCATGACACTGCAGAGGTGATCGGTCCCCTGCCCTGAGATCTCCCAGAGTCATGACCCTTTCAGCTTGCAGGGATCCATCCCATTGCAGCCTGACCTCTCATCGGGGCACCTATACATCCACACCATGTGGGAGGCCATCTCTGAATGCCTACCCAGTTCCT
The DNA here is from genome assembly GCA_907164525.1 of Lophiomys imhausi. Lineage (NCBI taxonomy): Eukaryota > Metazoa > Chordata > Mammalia > Rodentia > Muridae > Lophiomys > Lophiomys imhausi. The sequence goes on along the minus strand of CAJQZJ010031795.1, from coordinate 5,753,398 downwards.
GGCTAGTTTTCAGTGTTTGGAGTCAGACTGACAGACAGGCAGGCAAGCAAGGCAGGCATTAAGGGCAAGAATAAGGCCAAAAATCATGTTCTCAATCACAGAATGAACAATTGAAGTGTCTTACAAGCAGGAAGTCTGGATGGAAGTATACCCTGAGGGATAACACCATCTCTGCTTGGAGGCCATGGTCCCAGTGCTCCTTGCAGTCTTCCTACCTGCTTGGTAAGATGGCTGTACCCTGTATGGGTGCGAGCACCTTCCACACATGAGGAAGGTTTACAGATGGGATACCTAAGAGGCCTACAGCCCAGCTGAGGGGATGCTGTAGGTGTCAGGGCATGTGCTAATGTCTAGGTATTGAACAGAGGCAAAGGCTCTTGGTTTAGACGATACTGGCTGGATGTGTGTGGCTATGGTCAGAGAGTGGAGCCTACACAATAGTCCCTGAGTCTGGAGGAACCTGGGGAGTGGCCACAGAGAGCCAGTTCAGGATTGCAGGGACAGGGCCAAGGATGGAGGGGAGCTGGGGCTGGGCTGTGTCAGGCATATTTCAGAATACTTGTGTGTATTAGTTACTTTTCTCATTGCTATGATCAAATTCATGACAAAAGCAGTGCAGGGGAAGAAAGGTTTAGTTGTCCCACAGCCTGAGGGACAGGGGCAGATGGCAGCAAGACTATGGGGTGACTGAACATGCATCAGCAGCCAGGGAGCAGGGAGGACAGGAAGTGGTGGAGCTAAAAAATCTTAAGACTCACCCCCCACTTTCTCCCCTAAGGCTATACCTCCTACAGGTTCCACAACCTTCCTTGAAGCAGCACCCCCAGCTGGGACCAAGTGTTCAGACTCATGAGCCTGTGGGGACACTTCACATTCAAACCACAGTCCAGCACTTTTGAATAAAAAGGCTGGCAGGCTTTAAGCAGGAGGGGACTGGATGGATTCACATCCCTGTGGACCACACACCTCATGGCTGGAGGACCGACTGCCAATTTTATGGAAGGTTCTATGAGCACTCAAAAAGAACAGTGCTATAATTTGGTGAGTGCTCCCCACCAAATACCTTTATCGCAGTCCCTGGCACTATGGGCGGGTAATGAAAGGAGGTCTAGTCAGAGGTCTTTAGGTCATTGGTGAGGAGGGCGACAACCCAGTCTCTTCTGTTTCCCTGTCCAGTTATGAGGTAAGTGGCCTCCCTTGCATTCCTGCCTTGCCCCAGGCCCAATGCAACAAGGGACTTCAGTTCTCCATCTCTCCAGGGACCCCAACTGTGGGGCTAGGGTGTCTCCTGAGCTCCTGGTCTTGGTGGGACTTGAGCATCGAATCATCTCTTCAGGACAGTGACACTAACTCCCCTCAGGTTTCATCAGCCCCCCCATTTCTCCACCTCTCCCTTGAGTACACACAAAGTCAGACTGAAGTGGGGTTCATCCCCAACTGCAATGCCTGTCTGGGAGAGGCAGGCAGTTCAGAGTCTAAATACCTCTGGAGTGACTCTGAAGACAGCTTTTGGTGGCTCTCAGATCACGCTCTACTCGGCTACCAGCTTCTCTGGCTTCTCAGTTTTCAAAGCGCCACTGAACCCAGGACAGGGTGATTGGCGGGGGACCTGGCCTGTTTCAGTGTGGAAAGGTAAGGAAATGGAAGAAGGAAGCCAGAGCTGTGGAGGGGAAGCTGTTGTGATTGAGAGGGTGACTGGTGAACAGTGTGGAATAGTGGGGACAAGATGGGACTGGACATGCCAGCAGGGAGGTTGGGGAGCTAGGGAGGAGGACTAATGCTGCTGTTAGAGTCCTCAAAGAGTAGAATAGTGACATAGGAGTGGACACTGCTGGGGATACACCTCGGAAGCTGAGGCCATCGATGCTTCCAGAGGGAAATGAAGCAAAGTGCTTTGCTGTTCAGAGAAAGAATCCTGGCTGGGGTCAACAAGGGAGGACATTGACCCACGGCAATCTGCCCTGGTGGAAGTCACTTTGCAGGATCATGATGGACCCTGTGAGTGGGCAGCCTGGGCTTTGGTGGTCTTTTCTGATAGTCCTGGTTGTCAGGCACATGGGAGGACCCCTTCCCTCACAACCTCTCAGCTTACTTTGTGTTAAGGTTGGCACCATTTGTTCCTCACAGTATTCCTACTGAGCTGACAGGCTGATGGACATTCAAGAAGGAGCCAGGACATAGTAGGGAGGGGAGAAGATGGAGGAGGACTCACTGAGCTGCCACCTACCATAGCAGGGAGGACGAAGAGCCAGGAGAAGCTGGAGAGGAGCGGGGAGGTCATGGTGGTGCTTCCAAAGAGGGAGGGGTCCCTGCCTAAGTATTCTAGAGGGGTGTCCCAGTATGAGGCTCCAAAATGGGGCTGGCCAGGGGCAGCTTTGGCTGAGGTGATGGTAGAGTATTTGGGAGGGAAATGGTGATATGTGGGCAGCCCTGACCGCAGGAACAGGAACAGTAGGTATGGTGCCGTCCTGCCAGGAGCCAGGGACTCAGGAGGAACAGAACCCTGAGCATGCTGGAATGGAGGCAGTCAGCCAGTGGGATTCTGGGACTCTAGGATTGTGCCCTCAACACTGAGCTGCTGTGGGCCTTTCCCTGCAGGCAGATGCCTGAGGCTAGGAGGAGAGGTGGGTCAGACGCCTCAGATTTCAAGAGCCAACTTCAAAGGGGCCAGGCTTGGAGGACCAGCCCAGGAATGCATGGGGCAGGCAGGATGGTAGAGGAGCCCCTCCTATGGGATGCTGGCCTGACCCCCAGCTGGGGTTGGGAAGCTGAGGCCCAAGGGCACATCGACAGGGTGGGGGCCCAGCCCAGCATCTGCTGCCTTGTGGTTCCAGCCACCTTTCACCTGTGCCCCAGGACCACACGGGTCACCTGCTCTCCTTGGGCCCTGGTTTTCTTCTTGGTGAAACTATGAGGGGGAGTAGTAGATACTCAACTTGCCAGGGAGGGCAGGAAGCTATGGGCGGAGCCAGTGCAAGGCTTCCTCTCTGTGAAAGACTATATACACCTAGGGTGCAGCAGGCACATTGCTCAGAGCTCATAACATGAAGAAGCAATGCACAGACACCTGGACACATGGCACACATGCACTGTCATGTACATGTATGCACACACAGGGATATAGGCACATGTGCAAATGAACCCCCCATACACACATGCAACACAAAAGCCCAAGAGGACATATCTACATATATACCCTATACACATGTGCTTGGACACACATGTATATGTGTCACCCAACCCATGTGTACACAGATGTGCATATGCACATGCACACACACATGTACATAGGCACATGGCCACAAGTACACACGTGTGTACACATGTTGACATATGCACACATTTACCCACATTTGCACAGGCATACATACTCACACATGCATATACTCACTCACAGAGTCTGAGACCCACATGACTCTTTATCTGTGTTGACATTTTCTAAGAGAAGGGAGCACAATGTTTTCTCCCTAAATCATTTCATTCAAACAACCAACTAGAAAAGCCAATGGCAGACTTTATCAGCTACCACTCTGGGGTTTTGGAGGAGTCCATGTGTGGTATTCTGTGGTGTACCCTGAACCAAGGTCCCCTGGGACTTCCTTTGGACACTTCCAGTGAGGTGGGACCTACCAGGCCACAAAAGGCAGCTAGTGAAGAGGGTTTTCAGTGATTTTCCAAATACACCTTTTATCCCCACCCATGGTAGACAAACTTGCTTTTCATGGAGCCCAGGTCCAATGACTCCTCTGTCAAGAAGCCTTCAAGGATTGCTCCAGGCTGACCTCATCTACACTCCTGTCCAGTGCTCCTCTCAGGAGCTGGACATTCACACACCACAGCTGGCTCAGGACAGTACTTGTGGTCAAGAGCAGCCATATTACCTATGGTGCCCCTCTTTCTTGTCAGGGACACCCAGAGAGGTTTCCAGAGCGAGGAACATTCCAGTTCTCCATATCATTGTGTTCTTTACTCTCTGGATCAGGCAGCGTGCTGAGCTTGAACTGTGAAGAACTGCAAAACCACTGCCCTGGGAGGCACTTAGTAATGGCTGCCAGCCCTGACTGGCACCATGGTCCAAGAGACTGCCCACATGTGCATGCACACCAGGCCCACCTGCCTCCCTGGTCAGGCCCTGGTTCCAGCAGCCAGCCCATGCCCGTCACCCCAAGGAGAATTTCCATCTCCCATTTCTCCTGACCAAGCCATTGCTGAATTTCTTTGGCTTGGACTCTGCTTCATCCCCAGAGAATGGAACCAGTGCCAAGGTCTTGCCTGTGAGCACACAGTCCAGTGGTCCTGAGTGTCCACAGACACCTGCAGCTATCACTGTAGCCTGGGTCAGAGCATCACACCACACAAGAGGCTGGGGGCTGCCAGCCACCATGTTTCACCCACCCATCCTCAGCAATCACAGATCTAATGTCCCTGTCAGAACATTTTGTAGGATGGAGTCATATGTGGGACTGGCCTTGTCCACTCATCAGTGTGCCCTTGTGTGTCCCCTGTGGCATGTCAGGAGCCAGTACTTCCTGTGCATGGCTGCTTGCTATGCTGTGACTGCAGCTGTCCCCAGGAGGGCAGATCTTGGGCTTTTCCAGCCCCGGAAAAGAGCAGAGTTCTAGCTGCAGATGTGTGAGTCCTTGCACATGCTCTGCTCTCTTCTCTTATGTATAGTCACCTCTGGGAGTGGAGCTGCTGGCTCGAATGTGACTGTTCTCCACACTTGTCCTTCCATTTGCAACCCAAAGCTTTACAACTAATTGAAAGTAGCCCCTGGGCACTCAACCCTGGCTGGCCAGAATATCCATCTTTTTCTCTTGAATGCTTTCCCTTCTTACCCAGCAGCCAAAGGGTGCTTCTTCCTATCCCCAAGAAGCGCATGCTCTGTGAGCAGAACTGGGAGCCTTGCCTCTCTATTCCCTGAATCCACACATTTCTACAGTGTCCCCATCCTGTGGTCAGAAGGACCATAGTGATCCTGCAACCACTTAGCGGTTCCCCAGAGATAAGCAACACACAGGACCACACAGTTATATACTGTAGGGGCAGGGCCAAGACATGGGTACATCCTCAGCTTCTGGACATCCAGCCCTTTCCTGGGTCCATCAGTCTCCCTGGCTTCCATGTCCTACAGACTAGCACCTTCTGTAAGAGATTCTTGCATGTTTCTGTATCATGTGGGTTCTCACACATATGCCCACTATTCTGTGAAAACATACGTAGGAGCGACACACACACACACACGTTTATTTTCTGTTTGGCATATTTGAATTAACAATGCCACTACACTTTTTTCCCCTAAAGTTGTCTTGGGACTCACTATGCAGCTCAGGCTGGCCTCACACCCACAATGATCCTCCTGCCTCAGCCTTCTGGGTGCTGGGATTATTGGTGTGCCACATCATACTTGGTTCAGCTTTGGTGCTCTTCCATATAAACCAGGGCTACCTGAACCCAAGATGTCAGTTCCTTGGCAGGTATCCTGGTGATGGGGGTGTGACCTAGCTGCTAGTGAGTGGCCGCTGGGCAGCTGGCCTTACTGCTGTTTCAGATCCTTCGGGATAGACTGAACACAAACTTACAACTATTTCTTTATGAAACTTTCCGTTTAATGTGTTCAGACTACAAATGACAGTGTGTGTGACTTAAAATGCCAAAAGTGAGGAAGGACAGCAGTAAGAGCAGAAAAACAGAGCTTCAAGCATATCACACACAAGCCGAGTGTGAGTCGACCATCCATCAGTCTTAAACAGCGACCAGGGAGCAGAGAGCACACGACACAGAACCCAGTGGCCTGAGGACAGCAGTTATATTTCCAGGACAGAGGGCACCTGTTCTCTCCTGTATCTTCAGGATTCTACACTGTGTATACTCTCACCTTTTCAAACAAACTTTGGTTTTGAATGTCAGTCTGTGATTCCCCTTCCTTACCTCCACAAGCCCCTGTGGGCTCCCCTGTCACCTTGGAGACAAAATTCATCCCCACCTTACCCATAACACCATGAAGGAGATGGTCCTGTGGACTGGCTCTCAGAAGGTAGCCCTCCCCATCCCTCCCTTATGCCTGCCTTCAGAACTATCTGAATTCACCCCATGCCTTTTTGTGTGTCTCTGCTTTTCCTGGACACACTGCCCATTCCCAACCTGTGGCTCTGCCACTCTGTGATCCTTATTTCTCTTGAAAACTGTTCACATCCCAGGTCATAGCTCAGGCTCCTGGGATGTCCCCTTTTTTGAGGATTCTGAGCCACCCCTCCCTTCCAGACCATGCTGATATCTACCTGCTATTCCTGGTGAGTTCTTGGGTAGCATTTCTGTTTACAGTCAGGGCTGCCTGTGTCCTGACAACTGGGGGTTCCTGGTTCCTGGCACAGTGTCCTGCAGTTGGGGCTCAAAGATGGTGGGATGCATAAAAGAGAAAGAAGGGAATGGTATTGATGCAGTGGCCTTGGGAATCAGAGGCACTGTCGGGAGTGTGCCATCCCAGGGAGGCAGCCCTTCAGCTTGTGATGCCTTTGGCTTCCAGGAACAGAATAAATAAAATTCAGCACTACCCCAAGAGAGACCACTGAGAGGTCTCAAAGATGGCCTGCAACAGGGAAGTGACTTGAAGAGGCAGGGGACATTTCTCAGGCACAGCAGGCCCAGAAAGGTGTCTGGGCAGGGAAGCCAGTGAGGGGAGGCCTGTATTGTACAGGAGCTGGCCCAGATCAGCCCAAAAGAACCCAGCTGGGTATCATCTTCTAGTGACATGAGGAAGCCAGGGGATTAATGCATGGGAGTATTTATACCAGAGGCAGTGGCAAGTATCTTGAATCGGGCTTCCTTCTTTTTGTACTCTTTGCCCCTTCCTTCTTCTCCTTACTTGCTATCCCCTAACTGTTTCTTATTCTTTATGGAGTACACTGGTTTTTCCAGCTCGATGCTGTCCAGACCTGGACAAAAATGTTCACACCTACAGGAAGGACACTAGAGATGGTGCTGTTTAAGGCCTGAGGAACCTACTAAAGCCCCTGGTGAGGTGTGTGCTCTTTCCTATGGTTACGCTTTCTGTTAGACTCACTCAGGCCACCTGACTCAGAGAGGGTCCTACAGCTCTGCAGGCCAGCTGGCCCTGCAGCAGGAGGACAATTCTGTCTAGAGCCCTCGGGACCTCTCTTTGCCCTTCTCACACTGGCACTCCCAGCTTCCTGGCCCAGGAGCTCTCCAGAATAACTTAGGGACAAACTTAACATCACTTCAAGATTGATTTAAAAAAAAAGAAAGAAAGAAAAAAGAGAAAGAAGAAAGAGAAAGAAAAAAGGCAACAAGTCAGGGAGGGTGCAGGCTTGGGGGTGGCAAACTGCGCAGGGACTGGGCAATTATCCTTTGAAATTAGGCTAGTCAAACAGATGTTTCTGTTTTCATCCTGTCCTGCTCTCTTTCCAATCCAGCAAAATTAGTTGCAAAGTCATCAGTCACCCAATCACACTAATAGTTTAACATCCGATCTGCCAGAGCTGGCGGGGGATGGGGGGGCGGGGAGGAACGCGGGGGGGGGCAACGGGGGGGGGGAGTGGAAGAGCCACTTCTCGCTTCCTTCCTTTGCGCAGATTGAGCGGCATCTGCTCTAACACAAGTTAAACCTCGCAGTTGACTTTATTTTCTTTCTCCTGGTCCTCGGGGTCCCGAGATGGGGGTAGATAAAGTGAAACACATTTGCTTCCCCGGAGGGAGGAGGGACACTGAGCTGCCTTTCTGGAAACTCGGCCCATCAATCATAAACTGATTACAAATTCGTCACCTTGAATCAATTTCTGTTCACAAGTTCAAAAGGCGCTATGAGCTTGAGGCTATCTGGAATATTCTACATGTGGAGAGTATTAACATTTGATCCAGCTCCTCCTTTAGAGGAGGGGACTAGTCGGGGAGGGGAGACCAGTTTGCATTGACTGGCCAGGATTCACACCCTGGGCCCCCCTCCACCATGGGCATGCGGAAACTGCGGACCCAAGATGGGGGAGGGAAGAGACAAGGAGGCTCTGATGGAGTTGATCACGTCACAAACCTACATTTTTTTTTTTTGACAAGAAATAAATGAGTCTTAAGCTTTAAAAAAAAAAAAGTATGTTCTTTGTGGTACTAGATAGAGCCTCCTGCATGCTGAGTAAGTGCTCTACTGCTGGGCTGCAGCCACACCTCTGACGCCTCAGCTCTTATATTCAGATATTTCCTAGGAAAGACGCAAATGAGAGAGAAAGACAGTGAGGTGGAGACAGAGACAGACAGACAGGGACAGGGGAGAGAAAGGAGAGGAGGATAAAGACAGAGATACACATGTGCACTCAAGAGACAGACAGACAGGGACAGGGGAGAGAAAGGAGAGGAGGATAAAGACAGAGATACACATGTGCACTCACATGAACACACACACTTACTGTAGCCACACCCAATAGCACCTCTGGCTCAGAGGGGTCAGATTGACCAGCACCCGGTAAGGACAGGTGTCTTGACAAGGGGTCCACAGCTGTGATGTCAATACTAAGAAACTCTGAGGTCTACAGGCTGGGGGCAGGGCTCTTGGTGCAGAAGTGACTGCCAAATTTCTATTAGCTGAACAGATACCTCGGGAGAAATTCAGGACACAGCAGGCGGAGAGAGAGTCCCCTCCAGGAGTGAAGGCAGTGGCCAGCTCATGCGGGGCCTCAGGAAACCGGTGTGCTTTCAGTTTTCTGCCATCGCATAACTGCCTCACCGTGTGAGAGGTGCCCAGCATAAGCCTGCACACAGAGGCCACCAGAGACACCAACCCCCCTTTTCCCAGGAGCCTGGCCACAAAGGACACAGGCACCGGCTCTCGGTACCGATGTCAGTCTGAGCACAGTGACCAGCTTCAAGCAACCGGGACTCAGGGCTGTGTGCCCTCAAAGCTGGCAGACCTGGGCTTCATGGAGAAGGGAACTGAGAGTTGGGGCTCCAGGACAGTTCAGGTACTGTTCTAAGAGACAGACATTCTTTATAGCCTGGGACACTGTGTGCTGGTGACTCTGAGGTACCCATTGGATGCCAGAGTGTCACTCCAGCTATGCCGACAGTCAGGGGGAGACAGGCAGAGTTCTCAAGAAGGACAAGGTGGTCAGTGGTCTTGGGGCCTCAAGAGGGGAATGGGGACTCTGGACAGGTGTTCCTAGTCTCCCCAGTGCTATGCTAGACCCAGCAGCCCAGCAGAGGCAAGACCCTTAGGCTAGGAATAGTGCCCTGCCCAACCCAGCTCCAGAGGGAGGCTTAGTTAAGACGTACACACAGTGTGACTACTGCTGCCAGTTACCTCAATACTTAGTTTTGGCCTCTGTTTTCCTCCAAAGAGTTCAAGTTTAGTTATTTCCAAAGCTATATCACAGATACTATCTCTGGAAGCAGTATATATGGTGCAAACGGGCTCAGTTCAATGCTTCAGCCTCTTCATCTATACAACAGCCATGAATCTCAGCAAGGATGGTGGGGGCCTGTGGGTTGCAGACTTGGGCACTGCACTCCTGCTTCAGTTGGATTTCAGCTCCCTGGACTCTTTCTGCCCTGTCCATGCAGCTAGCAGAAGGAGGGAGCCCCCAGGCCAATCTGGGGCACATCCCTAGAGAGCTTGGGTGGACCTGGAATCTAATCAGGTTTCAGCCTGGACCAGGCATTAGCAACATGGTGGAAACCAGTCCTACGTGGCATCTCCTGAGTTGTACGGCAGATGAGAAGGTGTCAGCACAGGCCACAGGCCCTGTGAGATGTGTGGGGGGAGGGTCTGCTCCTGGTTGGCCCCAAGGCTTGCCTCACAGCCAGTATTCTGCAGAGGTGGGGGCCAGACAAAGCTACTGTCAGTCTGAGTATGGCAGCAGAGGGACTGGAATGGCATCACAGTTGGCAGGAGCTATCCTAGGAAACCAGGCCAAGGCGCTTGGGCCATTACCTTGAGTGATGAGGAGACTCTGGTGGGCATGACTCTGGCTACTGAGAGGTCTAATGCCTATGTGCTCCAGGGATGGTCTTACTGGTTCTTTCTTGGCCTCCACCTTTGTAACCCTATGATGTCTACTGATCCCAGCAGGCTTTAAAGTCTCTGATAGACTTTTCTCACACTGAGATGGATTACATTAAGCTGGCTCTATGTGCCCGTGAAGTGATGGGCCTCAGAAATACATAAGCTCACATATATTAGCATGGGATTAGCCTTCAGGAGAGAAGGCAATTGACTGGTGATGTCTACCAGTACAGACCAAGGTACCAGGGTTGATTAGTGATGTCTGCCAGGGCAAGGAGAAGGCATCACCCTTTCTATCCATAAGCTTCCCCCACTGGCCAAGAGTTTACTTGGGATTACCTGCAGCCTGGGCTGGAAGGAACACCACAGGACACTTACCAATGAGCTGCTGAAGTGAGGGAGCCTTCCACTCTATGAAGTTTCCTCTTCTCCATGGTCCCTGGACTCCTGTGCTGGGTGAAATGTTCTTACTAGGCTCCAAACCACCTTCCATGAACTCCCTTCCAGAGGCAAAGGGGAAGTTCTCTCCTTTGAGGCCTGCTCCTGTAGCCTTTGCCAGCCTCTGTCCAATTCCCTCCAGGCCTCCCTGTGAGGTGGTGAGGAGCTGAGCCAAGCCTGTAGTTTGAGTTTCTGGTGATTTTTTTGCAACACACCAACTTCCCAGGACTGGGTAGCTTCTGCCAAATTTGCCTTTGGAGGGTGCTCAGGCTTGAGGTCAACTGACCCTCTTTCTGGTCCAGGCTGCCACTGAGGACTCATAGCTCTGGGCCAGCCACTTAACCTCTGGCCTGTGATAACACAACTCTCAGGGCCAAAGGCCACCCACTTTGTACATGGCATAAGGAGTTGACTTGGGAGAGGGGAATCACAGCAGGCAACGGGGCCATCACCATGTTCAAGCTTATAGTCTTGCCTTCCTGCCTTGACCCTTGGTGGGAGGAAAGGGCTCTGACATGGGTACCCAGTTGCTACAGGAGTTCAGAAGAGAAGCCCATTACAGGTTCCTGCTTGAGAAGAAACCAGGCCCCTGGAAATGTCAGTGAGTCCCCTAGTGAACTAGTGTGACACAGGCCTCTGCCCTGCCCTGGAATCTGCAAAGAAGAAGCAATGGGAAATATAACTATGCCCTTGGTTAAGATGAGCCATAGTGGCTGAGGCCAGTGCCTAGCTAAGCACGGCCCCTTTAAGAGGAAGAGGTACTTGTTTCATCTGGGGCATATCCCAGTTGAACCTGGGCCTGAGACCCACTTAGAACACAGCCAAGACCAGGCAGTGGAGATGCGATGGAGACCAGAGTGTGCCCGTCCAGAGTCAGTTTTCATGCAGACATCTGGCAAGGGACCTGTGGTAACAGGCAGCCCAAAGTGCCGACAACCCTTGGAAGCTATGTGAGGCAAAGGAACCCTACCTGAATCTCGTAGGGCGGCCAGCCCTACTCCCACCTTGATCATAGACTCTCACCTGAACAGCAGGAGAAGATGTGCATCTACTCTTAGCCATGCCATTTGTGAGACTTCTCCACAAATGCCCTAGAAATTCAGTGCAAACTCGTTTCAAGTTTAAACTGCAATGCTGACCAGCTGTGTGGCCTTAGATGGCTCATTCCACTTCTCTGAGCTCCGCTCTTCTGACCTGAAAAGGCAGAGGTAGCATGTGGCCTTAGGGAACTAGTAGGTGAGATGCTGTGAGTCAGTAGAAGTCCGTGTGTGTCCTGGTCCTGGTGTGGGGGTGGCATGAGGGGAAATGGGGCATTATGAGTTTCCGGTGCCTTCCTTTGATGTGTACAAGCACATCCGAGGGCACGTGAAACACTTTGAGTCGGGTCGGGGCAGAAGAGCTCTGAGAAAGGCTAGCCTCACAATTAGCTGGGGATTGGATTTCTCTTGGTTCCCAGGAGCCTGCCATCAGAGCAGATTGCTGGGAGAGAGCCACAGGTCCTGGACTGCACAGCTCCCCCTGTTCTCATGCTCACCCCTCTCCGTGGGATTCTGCTTAGTAAATATTAATTTACCCTCAATTACTACTGACAGGTCAAGGAAGGCCTCTCCCTGCCCTTTGAGGGCCATGTCCTTCAAAGTCAGCACCAAGCAATTAGGGCTAATAGTGTCTGCAGGAGGGGCCCATCTCCCAGAGTCTGCAGCCAGCTTGAGTCCAGATAGCTCCCCTCCTAGAGAAGGCAAGAAGGCAATGTGGTCAGGTGCCTGGGAGAAGCCAGGGTAGATGGTCCTGAGGACTCTTAGAGCTATGGACTAGAAGGGATCTACATGAAGATCAACAGGTGCTCCTGGAACAGGGCATCCATAAGGGAAGTAACAACAGATTTCCATGGCACAGAGGGAGCCAGGGTACAGAACTCTCAGGGATGCAGTTTCTTTTGCAGGTAGGTAGGTGATCAGGACCCCACTGGGTGGTCCCAAGAGTTAGGTGAGATGGTGGTATTAAGGTTTACCTTCCAAGTGGGTCAGGACACACAAAAGACTGGGATGTGTTTTCAGGAGATAGACCTAAGAAATGAGTGGGGTACACTTCGCAAAGCCCAGTACCATGCTAAGAAAGACTCTGTCATCCCCGCCCTTCCCCAGCCCTCCTAGTTCCCACAGGGGCATCAGTACAAGTTCCCAGAACAGTACATGACACATGCCCTGATGCTGTTCATGCTTCACAGCTCAGGGGCTGGAATCCAGGGTCAGGGCACTGACTGGGCCCCTTCTGGAAGGGTCTCTCCTGAGCTGCAGGTGACTGTCTTCCCACTTTATCCTCACATCCTTGTGTGTTAGAGAGAGCTCTGAGGCCTCTTGCATAGTATGATAATCCAGGCCAGGGCTCTGTTAGGCACATCTCTGCTGTCTAGAGGCATTTCCTCCTATCGTATTTACGCCTGGACCCTGGGAAAGCCCCCAGCCCCCCACAATGCAGCACTTAAAACACAAAGAGCCAGGAGCAACTGGGTGAACTCAAGGGCACTGATCCTGCAGAGGCCACACTGGCCCTGGAGGAAGAGAGGCAGCCTGGCCACCCCTCTGACCTTCTCCAGCAATTGTGGTCTCTGTGCACTCAAGGCTAACATGATCAGGAACATTGCTGCCTCCAGTGAGCATGGCAACTGTCTAAGGGACTTGACTTTCCCATGATGAGGGCATTCCTGGCTGCAGGCCAGGCCACCAGGCCACTCAGCCAAGGAGGAAGAGGAGTTTTCCTGTGGCCTCTCAGGAAACGCAGTGTGCTGTGCTGAGGTGTATCTACCTGTCTACCCTTACTTGGAAATAGAGTCTGTAGAGACAAGGCCTAAGATAATGGCCTAAGCCTCATAAGGAGAGGATGGAGAGATTCAGGCTTGGGAAAGAGGTCATGTAGAGATGGGGCAGGGGCTTGAAGGGCATGTCCACAAGCCTGGGGCCATCAGGAGTGGGAAGAGCAGAGAACCCTCACATGAAGGGTTGAGAGGGAACACCCGAATCTCACACACTGGGCCTCTGACCTATATGAGTGGCTGTCTAAAGGCCAGGTTTACTGTTGATTATCATAACAAATGTCCCCAAGACTGTGTTATGATTAATCCTCATTGTCTACTTTACTAGATCTAGAACCACCAATGAGTTGGAGTTCTGGAGCTGTCTGTGAGGGTATCTCCACAGACTGACTGAGGAGGGAAGGCATCCTGAGTGTGGAACCATGGGCTTGGGACCAGGTGATCACTAGCATTCATTTCTCCCTACTTCCTGTCTGAGGATGCGACGTGACCACCTGCTTCAAGCTTCTTTTCCTCCTTACTTATCCTGCCTTGAGGATGGACTGAACCCTCAAGCTTGGAGCCAAAATAAATGCTTCATTCTTGAAGTTGCTTCTTGCCAGGTATTAGGTATGAGAAAAGTCACTCATATAGGCTGATCCAGGGCCTGACACCAGAGAAGTATCTCTCAAAACTGGCTAAGGGCAGAGGTCAAAACTTCGTATCTGCTGGATGAACATGGACCTGGTGGGCACATGGGAGCAAGGGCATGAGCTAACCTAAGCTCTTTGCCGGATGTAACCAGCTGAAGCCTAGAACCTGGAGAAGAAGCATATTTGATTATTAGCTCCACTTTGCAGATTAGAACATCAAGGGCACATGTCCCGAACATAGACTAAGAACTGATGGAATTGTAAAGTGTTAACCCTACTTCCAAGATTCCTCAAAATCTTCTCCAGAAAGCTAATATATAGCCACTCTATTATAAGGAATGAATATAAAACTGCCTATATAACTGCCTCAGAGAACTAACATAGCAGCCCATCTATAATCCTACCTTTCCCATGTTTTACGCCAGACCTTGCAATTGCAGCCCCCTTCTCTTTATTTTTACCTTTATTTACACACTTCTCTCTAGAGCATCCCCTCATTGGACCGATGCAAGCTCCCTGTCATCTAGGTGTCCCTGTTCAGACAACACTCAACCTTGTCTGGAACCACTTGGCCCTAGAAACCTGACTGGGGTGACAAGGGAATGAAGAGTGGACAGACACACATTCAGAAAAGCTGGGATCAGGTGGGCCGCGCTCCCTCTGATAGAAGCACAACAACTATGAAGCAACACTGAACTCAGTGCATTTAATATGTACTGCACAGGCGAGGGGTAGCTAGTCTCAGCAGAAGGTCTCTGTAGGGGAACAGTATCAGGTGGCAGTCACCAGAAGGAGGAAGTCACAGTTGCTACTTTTGCACACACTGGTCAATCATTAGTAAACCATGCTAGTGCTTGGATCAGAGGGAGGCTGTGCTGTGCCTCTGAGACTCACCAGAAGGAAGGCTTTATCCATTCCTATTGGTCTGATGCATTTTGGTACTTACAATAATATATATTTGTCCAGAACTCCATCCACTACTTACATATTCACCCAGGACTCCATCCACTACTCACATATTCACTCAGGA
>CAJQZJ010031795.1:5727088-5738467 GCA_907164525.1 Lophiomys imhausi | reverse complement strand
GACTCCATCCACTACTCACATATTCACTCAGGACTCCATCCACTACTTACATATTCACCCAGGACTCCATCCACTACTCACATATTCACCCAGGACTCCATCCACTACTCACATATTCACCCAGGACTCCATCCACTACTCACATATTCATTCAGGACTCCAACCACTACTCACATATTCACTCAGGACTCCATCCACTACTCACATATTCACTCAGGACTCCATCCACTACTCACATATTCACCCAGGACTCCATCCACTACTCACATATTCACTCAGGACTTCATCCACTACTTACATATTCACTCAGGACTCCATCCACTACTCATATATTCACCCAGGGTCTATCCACTACAAACATGTTTATTCAGGACTCTACACTACTCACATATTCACCCAGGACTTTTACACTCCCCACAAATTTTGAAAGGTGAAACCAAAAACATGTGGGATTTTGATTTAGACTACCCAAAACTTGCCCATAAAGTATGAGAGAATTTTTCTAAAGCATCACATAACAGCACAGATTTCAGGCTTTTCTGACTCCGCAGTCACAATCACAAGCAGTTAATGCTGCCAGTGCAGTGTGAAAAACCACAACACATAAGTGGATGACCATGTTTATGGAAATGTTACTTATGTAACTAGGCAGCCAATCTACTAGACCACCATTTGCCAACCCAGCTGTCCATCAACTGAAGGGAAAGACACACATCTTAACAGCACTGAGTTCTCCTATCCATGAACATGGTACAGCTTCCCATTTTGTGGATTGTTTTTAATTTTGCTCAGCAATGATTTGAGTTTTTACATAGCAGTGTCACACAATCTTCAGTATTTTCTATTCCCCCAAATGGTACTTATAATTATTATTTTATTTCAAGTTCAGATTAAAAAAACTTATAAGTTAAGATGGCGTAGTGTATAAGGGCTCTTATTTCTCAATTTGATAATGTGGATTTGATCTCCAGAACCTATGTTGTAGAAGGATAGAATCAACTCCTGCAGACTGTCCTCTGACTTCCACGTGTACTGCATTTGTGTGTGCGAGCACGCACGCATGCACACACACACACATGCATACACACTAAACAAATAAACATTTTTTTTAAATTAGAGAATGAGTAGATGGATCAGTTGTTAAGAGCAGGTACTGTTCTTTCAGAGGATTCAAATTTGGTTCCCAGCACCCCCACTGGGCAGCTCACAACCACCACTGGGCACTCAAACTGTAGGGAATCTAATGCCCTCTTCTGGTCTCAGCAGGCACTGCACTCAATGCACAACACACACACACACACACACACACACACACACACACACACCACAATTACAAGAAAATAATTAAAAAGAAAGTATTTCCCTTAAAATATCTAAAATTTTAAAAGTCTAAACTTACAAGCTATTGGCAATGTGGAGTAATTACTGTTGAGTTCTGAGAATTGGCTCTGCATCTTGAAGACTGGTGTGATATGATTTTTAAGTCTAATAGATTCTTTCAGACTTTGCGCAGTCAGGGGGCATCCTGTGACATGTTATTCAATGTGAACTGAAACCCAACAGTGGCAGCCATATGGTCACCATATAACTTGATTGCATAATTTCTTTCTTGAGCTTGGTTTAATTTTGTGGCTCTTTGTTCATCACGTCTTTAAATGGGAGGAATCCAGGGGTCATGAGACATTACGGTCCTCATCTAGAGTGTGGGGAGATGGCTGGGCCATTAAGTATGTGCATGTGAGGATGAATACCTGAGTTTGACATCTCAGAAATCATATGCTAAAAGCCAGGCATGGTGGAGTGTGCCTATAATCCCACCACTGGGGAGGCAGAAATGGAAACCTCCTCAGAGCGTGCTGACTATCCAGTCAAACTGACTGGTGACCTTCAGATTCAGTGAGAGACCCTGTCTCAAAAAGTAAGGCCAACTTGTGACCTCCATGCACACACACACACACACACACACACACACACACACACACACACACCTTAAATACAGAGTGTCCTGAAAATAGAGTTTTGAAGTCCCCCATGGCCTCACCACTTCACTAGAATGTTAGGACTCTTCTGTGCTGGTCTAGCATTCTCTCTTCTCATTCTTAAACAGAGAAACTTGGGTTTAAATGAGTTCATGCTAGCATAAGGGGCCCACAGACGAGTACCCAGTCTGCCTCACTTGCTGGGTCTCTCTTCTCATTGGAACAATGAGAATACCAGCTCTCCCATGGCTGTATGATGAACCCACAAATTGGTGCTTAATGCCCCCCATTGAAACTAGCAGTGTGCAAACCCCAATCCTTGTCATTTAATGACTTAAGGAGCCACGCACCTTAGTCTCCAGGTTCAAACAAATCAGGGAACAAAACCAACCAAATGTCTTCAGTGGGCTCTAGGAACAGCTGCTCCAATCAGAAAAAGGGAGAGCTACAGAATTCCATCACTCAGGCCCCAGAGGACCGAACTGCCAACAGTGGCATTTCTCTCCTCTCTGCAAGACAACTGAGCCTCTTGGACTGGACACAAGGAAAGCTGTGGACTTAACCTGAGTCCAGTTGGTCCATGACATTGGCCTGTGATAGCAGTTACTCTTTGCGAAAGGAATCTACTTAAGGTACCAGAAGGTGTTCCTGTCTTCCAGGGTGTTGAAGCACAGGAACACAGGCACCAGATGTCCTGAGCCTGTAAGGAATGCTCCCTGTCCAAAAAGATTGGCTTCTCATTTATCTTTGTCACTAGAAGATTCCCTGAAAGGAGCCCCACATAGGTCTCAGCCTGGAAATTCAGGCCGAGAGCAAGTCTAGACACACTCAGTGGAGGCATCGTGATCTGAAGCAGCTGTGTTTCTAGAAAGACCTGTCACTAAGTGGAGATGTTTGAGTCACCGCAACCAGGAAGGGATGGTACATGCAAACTCACTCGGCTGATTGGAGGGATCTGAGAAGCAAGCTGGTGCCTCCTGCGTTTTTCACTTTTTAATGATTTATCTATTTTCATTTTGTGTGTATGGATGTTCTGTTTGCATGTGTGTCTGTTTACTGTGTGCATGCAGTGCCCCTAGAGGCAAGAAGAAAGTGTCAGGTCCCTGTAACTGGAGTTACAGACTGTTGTCGGCTGCCAGCTGGGTGCTGGGGATCTGGAAGAGCAGCCGGCACTCTTAACTGGTGACCCATCTCTCCAGCTATTTTTCAAAGGCTTATTAATTTTATTCTATGTGGATGAGTGTTTTGTTTGTATGTATGTCTAGCAATCAAGTGCATGCCTAGTGCTCATGTATGTCAGAATAGGACATCAGATCCCCCTGGAAATGGAGTTACAGGTAGTTGTGAGCCACCATGTAGGTGCTGGGACCTAAACTCATGTCTTCTAAGACCAGCCAGTGCTCTTAACTGCTGCATCACCTTTCCAGTCGCATACTGCATTTTTTTTTTTTTTTGAAAGAGGAGAGCTCTCTTGCCTTAATCCCTTGGGTCTCGAAGAGTTCACCATAGAACTGAGAACCAAAACTAGTCTTACCTCTTAGCAAATAGGAAACAATAAACATATGCTGTATGAATACATGAATGGAAACGGACACTAAAATGCTGGAGACCAGAAAGGTAACTGTGCTGGCCATACCTGGCTATGGGATTTCCAACTGTCCCCAAATCCCTGTGCTGGCTGAGAGTGTTGGGAACATAGGCCTGCCCTCTTCATATGTGAGCATATGAAGCTCTGACCCAGAGCAGGGCTTGAGCAAGTAGCTGGCCCTCACATTCAGCCACACACTTAAATTAGACCACAGATGGGCTTACAAGTATGAATGAAATGTTTACCTGGGAAATTGATGTTTTTGGAAGGATTTTTCACCCAAATCTATTACCACATGGAACACAATAAAATAACATTAATAAATATACAAATATTTCATGTATTTGTGGTGCATTATGCATTTATAATAAATTATATTATACACATATATTTATATATTATATATCTATACTATATAGATTTTTATATATTTTCCCTCTAATTTACTATTATTTTGCTATAATATTTTATATTATTTTGCAGTATTATTGTGTACCTTTATGTATAGGCATATTAGTTGATTGATTGAACCCAGAGCCTTATAAATGCTAGGCAAGTGCACTACCTATGAGCCACAGCCCAAACTCACAAGAATATTTATATAGCATATTATATTATTTTATTATATATTTCATAATGTCTTTGTATCTTATACATCCTGTATAATATCCATGTATACAAAATATGAAAACAGTATATACATATATAGCATATATTTCCCTATTTTCCAGCAGAAATCATGTGATCCTGACAGCTGCATTGGTCTAACACACTGATTGGACAATCTCTTGCCTGGAACTTATAATGACCACTGAGTGTGTTTCCTGGATAGCAACACCATATGTGTAAGTTCAAAGTAGAAATCTAGCAATGGCGACCATCAATGTGGCCACCCAATCAGATTCTGTGTTAGCAGTTCCATCCTGAGAACATCCTCTGTCTTACTTAGGATGCCTGGAGCGACAGGAGCGTCATTCAGAGCACACAAAACTCATGCCTCGATAATTCTACCCAATTGCCAAAATGTTGGGTGACCCATGCATGTGTGAGCAGCTTGCTAGGCACAAGGCTGACAGTTGGTCTTTAATAGGCATTAGTGCCTCCTCTCCCCTCAGGACATTTGAAGAGCCCTGACTCAGTCAGGAACTCTTGACCTACGGAAGTCACTTTCCAAATGGCTCTTTGCAAAACCTATAATAACAGCATTACAGGCTGAGGTAGGAGGATTGTCACGTTTGAAGCCAGCCTCAACTACATAGCAATCTTACCACCCCAGGCTACATGAGATTCTTTCTTTCTTTCTTTCTTTCTTTCTTTCTTTCTTTCTTTCTTTCTTTCTTTCTTTTTTTCTTTCTTTTTTTCTTTTATTGTGCTTTTATTTTGTGAATTTCACATCATGCACCCTCTGTTCCCTCTCATCTCCCACCTCCACTCAGACCCACCCTCTACTCTTAAAACCTCTCCTAACATAAAAAAAAATCTCATTGTGTCATTGTGGAAGCTGTAGTATGTCTCAGTACGTTCCTCAATATTCCATTTTGTACACACCTTTTTGCTTGCAAATGTTCATTATAATGATTCCTCGGTCTGGTATAAGGCCTCTGGCTTCTGCTACTTTGTCAATACAGGAACCTCAATGGGACTTCTCTCAGATATGCTGTTGTTGTCCTGTGTCATGGAGATCCTGTAGTTTTGGGTCTGTGGAACTAGCCTCCTCATGCACTCCAGCAGTTCATCCATGGGGTAGATGTTGGTGTGGGTCAACTCAAAGCCCTGGTCCTGGGACTGCAATCCCCACATCCAGGGTCAGTTCTACTGTGCTGCCTAGATGAGGTACAGGGCCTGGTCTTCTAAGTGCTACATCATGTAAGACACAGGGACAGTTCTCCTAATCTTGTGACCCCATCAGGGCCATATCTCCTGTCTGCCACTGTTAGTGAGGGGAAAAAGAAGTGGAGGGGATCTCTCACTCTCCAATACCACCACAAAGCAGACAAAAGGCAGAGCTGGCTCTCCCATACTCACTCCCTTGGGGCTGGCTCACGCACAACACTCACATCCAGGGCCAGGCAGGGTTCTTCTAGTCTCTGGCTTGCTACCTATCTGGGAGCTTATCTGGCACTTGCCTGGCTCTGGACTGGTGGTTGTCACAGGCTAGCTCCCTGTCCATGTCCCATGGTGCCAAACTGGTGTTGATCTCTGGTTCATTTTTTCCAGGAATGTTAGGCTACTATTCATTCAGATGTTCATAGGTCAGAACACTGAATGTAGACATAGCCTCTCTCCTCTCTGCCACCTACTGATGTGCATGTGACACAGCAGCCACATCTGCAATGCGTCTAGAGACCAGAGAGATCCTTTCTTTAAAGGGATTTTGAAGCATAGGGACCCGAGTTTGATTCCCAGAATCCATACATAAAAGACTGGAGTGGTGATTTGTGAGGTTGAGGTGGAGACAAGAAGGTCCCTAGTGCTCATTGGCTAGCCATCCCACCCCACTTGGTGTGGTCCAGGGCATTAAGAGGCCCTTCATCTAAAAGGAAGATGGAGAGTGCCAGAGAAATGATAGCCAGGGTTGTCTTCTGTCTGTAAACACACGCACACATGCACACAGGCATGCACGCATGCACACACGCACACACATATGCCTACATGTACGCACAAAGCAGATGGGCTTGGCTAGCATCAGGTAGTGATTTGTGATGGAGCTATTTCGCCCCAAAGCTAACCAATGACTCACTTGGAAGAGTGACCCTTTAAGAATGTAGCTTAAAATATAGGAAATAGCAACTTCAATGGGATTTTAGTCACGGTAGTGAGAACAAGCAGAAGGAGCTTTAATCTTACCAAGCATTATTCTAATGAGAGAACATACCACTCAGTCATTCAGAATTACACCTGGGACACAATTTTTGCAAGGGACAAAATGATTGAACAGGTTGTGTTCTATGGTTTGCAGTGCTGTGTTTCTGTGAGGTATTACACAGCAATGAATATTTAGAAGGAGATCCTGGTGTGTGAACTTCACAGCAATACTGACTAGTGGCAGGTGTATATTTCTTCTTTGTGTACTGTGAGCATTTGTTGATTTTCAAATTGGAAACACTAGTGGCTGGAGGACATGAATCAGTAGCGGAACATCTGCTGAGCATGGGCCAGGCTCTGGGTTCGGACCTCAGCACTAGGGGTTGGGAGATAATAGCAAGTTTACTTTATTATTATAATATTAATAGTATAATATACATTATATGTAATTATATTATATACATTATTATATTATATTAATAATAATGTTGTTTTGTTTTTAAAAGATAGGATTTCTCTATGTAGCTCTGGCTACCCTGGAACTTGCTCTGTAGACCAGGATGGTTTTGAACTCAGAGATTCATGTACCTCTACCTCCTGAGTGCTGGGATTAAAGGTTTTCACTATCATATTCTTTGAGTAATTTTATTTTTAATGTTTTTTTCTAATAAACTTGAGCTTGGGCATGGGCATGCAGAGGTAAGAAATGGACTGAGTGTTCCTCTTGGAGGGTATGTGGCCTTGGCCAACTTCTGGCTTCTCTTGGAGGCACCTGTGTGTCCCCAGATTGCCCAACACAAGAAGCCTGTCAGGGACTTCTTGAATATATGGTACTGTCCCTTGAATAATAGCTGGCCAGGATTTACAGAGAACTGGCCTACTCAAACTCAAACAGATGTGAGCTGTTCTCTTTGTTCCAGAGTTTGGCCAGCCAGAAGCTCCACACAGTCTGACAATGGGCATGCCACCCTGGTCATGTCATACCAGACATGCCATGCTATCCATCCCTAAACCCACCCTTGTGGGGTTTTTGGGTTCAGACTGCCCGATGGCCTTTCTCTACCTGTAAATAGAATCTTTGAAGTTGACTAAGAAAATTGGGCTATTCTGCCAACTGTGCCCAGGAACATATGGGCACCAAAGAGACATCAGAGGCTGGGCAGTGGTGGTACATGCCTTTAATCCCAGGAGGCAGAGGCGGGAGGATCTCTGACTTAGAGGGCAGCCTGGTCTACAGAGTGAACTCCAGGACAGCCAGTGCTACACAGAGAAACTTTATCTTGAGAAACAAACAAAAAGCAAAAAAAAAAAAAATATATATATATATATATATACCAGAGAGTTGGAGAGATGACTTGGTGGTAAAGAGTGCACACTGCTCTTCCAGAGAACCTGAGTTTGGTTCCCAACACCCATATCAGGCAGTTGACAACTGCCTGGAACTCCAGCTCCAGGGTAATCCAAATGTCTCTGGCCTCCTGCAGTCATGGGCACCTATCTACATATGGATACACTCAGAGACACATAAGTAAAAATAAGTATTTAAAAAGAGCCAACAGGAACTCAGTTTCAGGTATGAAAGTGTATCTGTGGCCTCCAGGGACAGCTGAAGCAGTGATAGGCACCGCTGGGGTCAATGCTGCAGCCCCTTTGGGTTTACTATAACTATCTGGGCTCCTGAGGGTGAGCCAGCAGAGTAATTCACAGACTGTTGATATCTGGAACAATCTAGAAGGGTAGTGAGTCCACAGAGCCAGGGACAGCATCCAATCCCTGACCCCCAGTCCTGGCTCCTTCCTGGCGTAGTCTCTCTGTGCTGTGTCCCTCTGTCATTGAACTCTGGGGAAGAAGGTGCAGGAGAATGGAGCACTCAGGATTTGGAGCTTCCTGCTCACCCTGTGATGGGCCCCTCCCCTGGGCAATCACCCACACAGGTGGATGAAAATCATTATACACATAAACTAGAGATCAGGGGAGAGCACTTGCTGCCACACAAAGCCATAGCAGGCTTCAGCCCAGAGCAGAGTGACCAAGGAAAGATGGACGGGCACACGCAGCAGCCGGCCTTCCATCACTGTACAAATATGGAGATAATCAGTAAGAGGAAACGGACAGTGTAGCTCACAGAGTGAAGGTTCCAGCTCATAGCTGGATGGCCCTGCTGCTTTCAGGCCTGTTGTGGGGTGGGGAGTGGACATGGTGGTAAGAACACATGGTTCATCAAAAGGGCTCACTGCATGGCTGAGGGCACAAAACAACAACAGAGACCTCCAACTCTTTCAAGGGTTCACCACCAACCACCCAATCCTCCTGCTGGGTCCTTTCTCAGAGGCTCCATCACTTCCTAAGAGTGTCACCCTGAGGATCAGCCTTTAACATATAGGCCATTTGTGAGGACATTTAAGACTCAAACTACAGCAGGCTATGACCAAGAGGGCTGTTTAACAAGGGGGTCTTACTTACAGGTATCTGCTGGGGACCACTGGTCATTCCAGGTCTGCCCAGTGGTCAGGCAACATAGGAAAACAAACCTATACTTGGGGGCCACACAGTACTGTGTATTTCTAGGGTCAGAGATGTTAATGGTGAGTGTAGACAGTAGTGTAGTAATGAGTGTAAACAGTAGTGCCAAGGCCAAGCAGGGAGGGGTGGCCAGGACCTTCCCCAGGCAGTCCAATGGTACTTGCCTGCAGACAGAGGCAACAGTCAGGTGTCTGTGCATGCAGGGTTAGGCCCATGGTGGGTGCTCCCACATGCTCCAGGTGCAGCGGGCAGGCCTTGTGGCAGGCTGTCTGGAGGGCTGAGCAAGAGCAGGCCAGGCTGGAGGGAGCTCAACCCTAATGAGAGCCAGGTGGGGCCACACCTCGTCTGCCGGGCGGCACCTCCTGGCTTTGATCAGTGATAAGGCCTGTGTGTTCCCAGGACCCCTGCCCTCCCCCATAACCGCTCTGCCCTGGCCACCACTTCCCCTTCAAAGCCAGCTCTCATGCTGGCCGGCCGCAGAGCAGACAGGGAGAAATCAGAGGTAAGAGGGAGGGATCACTTCCCTATGACCCACTCCCTGGGTAACTGCAAAATATCCCCACATGCCACAGATATGCAAGTAGACCAAGGCCCCACCTCCCACAACACCACAACACAGACCCAGAGGGAAACTTTCCCAGCACCCTCTGCCCCGTACTTCAAAGTAGCCAACACCATTGAGCCTTGAGGGAAAAGACACCCCCTCCCCCATTTTGTCTTTGTTACTTTTGTCCATTTGAAAGTTTGCTCTGCTCTGTGGTGGATGCTCTTTGGAACATACCTCCCAGACAGCTATAGAGGAACAGGATCACCTACTTCAAGGCTACTCCTCTTATGGGGCAGTGGTTTTTGGGGGACAGAGTCTGAGCAGGCCTCTTCCTGGGGTGATTAGGATGTGTGTGTCTGGGGCTCTGTCTCAGGTAGGGACATGTTTGGATGTGTATTTATGGACACATATTTAAGTTGGGGTTCTATAGTTCTCAGAAAGTCCACTTTTGGGGACAGTGAGATGGCTCAGCAGGTAAAGCCATTTGCCATCAGGTCTGCCTACCTTAGTTTTGATTCCTGGGACCCACATGGTGGAAGGAGAGAACTGACTCCTACAAAGCTGTCTGCTGACCTCCACAGTTACACACACATACAATAAATAAATACAATGAAGTAAAAATGGAAAATAAGAGAGTCCTGTCCTCTAGGTGGTGGGAAGGAGACAGCCGTGCTCCCACCCTTGTTCCACAAGCAGTTTCTGAGGTGTCTGGGACGAAACAACTCTGATGGAGCCTTCTTCCACTGTACGTCTTTATGGCCCACAATTCATTAGTGGCATGGTCAGCTCTGGCCAGGGCAGCAGGCTGCTTCTGAGAACTTAACCAACCAATTCGTCCAGGGGACAGAAATGAATGGCTTCCTTAATGAGCAGCTGTCTGGGAGCCGCGCCCACTCCACCGTGGCATTAGCAGCAATTGGACTGTTATTAATTTATATTCTGCCTCTTAAAGGAGAATCTATACTGTCAAGGCCATGGGGGAGCACCTTGTTCATTTGCTTTCCAAATCTGTCTAAATTATTCAGGCCAGCTAATGAATTTGTCGTGGCCCACACTCGTACAGCGTCTAGACGGAATCCAGAGCGTCAGCAGTCACATCCATCCTGCAGCCTGGCCCAACACCACCGAACAATATCGCGCAGTTTCCTTCAGAGGCAGTTTCCAGGCTAGGAGCAAAACATTGTGTTTCCAGATCGGAGAGCATTCAGGTGCATCTTGCTGACACCATTGGAAGAGGCTTTTAGGGCGCTGAATTCAGTCGTTCTTTGGCAGAATGTTTAGAGAAAAAAAAGGTGGAGTGTAGCCTTCGCCATCGGGCTTCAAAGAAAACCAGCAGTGCAGGGGATGGCATGGGTACCTGAGATACTTGCTAGATCGTGGCCCCTTGACACCAACCCACAGGCAGCTCTTGGTGCTGAACTCTGGGACACAGACGGCAAGAGGGTGCAGTTGTGAATTCAGGTAACAGAGGCCCAAGGCAGGAGGGTCAGACCATGTCCAGCTTTTCTCTGAGGTGTGCAGTGGTTTCGTAGATATGCTAAAGGGGCAAGGACAACCAGGAGGGACTCTTCAGTCTCAGGGCTCCATCTCTGCAGTCGCTGGGGGAAAAGGTCGTTATCTTCCATTTAAGGCCAGGAGAGATGGAGGTCTCACTTGTGCCTCTCATGATGAAGGGCTGAATCCAGAACCTCAGTGTATCGCTGCATCTGGAGACAGGGCCTAGGCGGGGCTGGCTTAGTTACAACAATGCCTTGACCTCAGACTTCGGCCTGTGGATCATGAGACTTTAGTGTTGGTTGATGAAGCTCAGGTCTGACTTACATGTTATGATGCATTGTAGCAGCAGAACTGAGTTGATGCTTCAGGGGTGGGACACCCAGAACCCAGTGTGTGTGTGTGTGTGTGTGTGTGTGTGTGTGTGTGTGTGTGTGTGTGTG
>CAJQZJ010031795.1:5715266-5727078 GCA_907164525.1 Lophiomys imhausi | reverse complement strand
GTGTGTGTGTGTGTGTGTGTGTGTGTGTGTGTGTGTGTGTGTGTGTGAGAGCAAGTACATGCCCTGCTTATCCCCCACCCCCCAATGTCTCAGTCACAGCTCTTAAGGCTCATACAGACTGAGGTTCAAGGGAAGTGCCCTGGGCCTGGTCTGACACCCTCCCTCTACACAGATGAGCCTGGGGCTCCAGGCTGGCGAGACTGCTGGAGCATCCGCCTCCTTGGGCCCAGCCACAATGCCGCTCTGGCGGTTAAGTGGAGAGCTGACTCCTAATTGCCATAATGGGCTTGGGGAGGCACTCGCCCAGTGGCTAGTCAGGTGTGAGGCTGGAGTCTGCAATGCCCAGCCCTGTCTTCCCCTGTGGCCCATTGACAGTGGAGCCACCAGGGACGGGCCAGGCTTTCAGGAAAACAGGGTGCCTGGCTCCTCCGCCTGTCACCATCCTCACTCACTGTTTGTTCACTCACTGGTCCGTGCAACCAGAAGACACGTTATTGGAGATACCAGGAGCCTAAGTGATGCAGTGCTTCGCATATGCTGACCCGGTCTTAGTGATGGGTCTTTGAAGCATCACTCCTCATCTACACTTGAAAGCTGGGTCAAGGATGCTTGTCCATAGTTCTCAGGTGAGAAGAGCTGAGGCTTAAACCCAGGCCACCTGAGTGATCCAAACTCCAGCAACATTGCATGATGAGGAGGCAAGGCAGCCCCTGGAGAGCCTCACTGGCAGCCAGGCCTAAGTTCCAGAAGAGACTGGCGCATAGAAGGTATTACTAGAGGAAGAACTGGGTCCAGATGTAATGGGTCTCTCCTCACCTGCAGTTCATGCCTACATTTCCATATTGACGCCCCGCCCCCAGCAGTGCAACCGCTGCTCATTGATTGCTGCCTTCCTCCCTTCAGTAGGTGAGAGTTCTGCCAAGTTCGGTTGCTCCCCTACACCTAGTATTTCCAAGTTCTTCCACTCAATCAGCCTCAAATTTTGGCACTCGGCTGTTTTACTTCCTGGTATGGAATTTAGAAACTTGTTTTAGATTCTCCCTTCCCCTGCAAGTTTACAATTGCCTCGGTCTCCCCAAGAATCACAAGGGAGAGGAAATGTGGGGCATGCAGAAGGCCGTCAGCATCTACAACCATCAGGGCAGGAGAAATCCAGAGACCCTGAGATGAGCCCAAGATGGGAACAGAGAGGCAAAGAGAGCCCCAAAGCCAGCATGATCCTCACATTTCCAGCTCCTTAAAAAGGCCCTAGGTAGTGAAGGCTGGAGCAGAGTCTTCCAGGAACCATATAGCATGACCTGAGTGTGTAACACTGGGGCTCGATGAAGCCTGTGATGATACGTGGGGAGGGGAAAAGAAGAAGAGGCTGGGGCTTAAGGGAGCAGAGGACTCCAGGTTGGCCCCAGGAACAGGGAGAGACTCTCAGCAAGCACTGTGTCGGAAGACAGCTAACCATAGGCAAGAAGCAGTGAATGTTGGGATGTCCTTGGCAAGTCACATTTTCCCAATTTTGTTGTATCTTCTGCCTTTTCAACAAAACCTGGGGCACCCCACTACCTTGTTCCTGGCTCTGTACCTACCATGAACCTGGTCCACCTCTGCTTTGCCTCCAGAAGGTACCAAGTAAAGAAGCAGCACTCCCACATGCACAGGGTAGGCATGGTGCAGGGAGTTTGGAGCTCCAGTCACTCAGTGGGGTGCCTGCACAGAGATAAAATCCAAGTCCAGGCCTATTGCCCCAGACAGTGATGGTGTTCCTCCGGCACCACACACTTAAGACCACCGAGCGAATGCACACACAAAGCCTGCTTCCTGTGAGGCTTGGAAAGCAGGTCTTCTTTAATTAATGACTTGCTATGCAATTGCAGAATTGCATGCGGTGGGCCGCTGTCTGCAATGGGCTTTCGAGACAATTTTGGCGCCAGCAGCTGACGTGGGCACGCTGTGCCTGGGTGTCCAGGGACTCAGTGCCCATCCATCAAACTGCCTCCTCGAGCCCTGGCAAACCCATCCCTTATCCCACACCCACGCCTAAGCCCATCTTCTGCCTGTTGCCAGTGGATGCTGCCTCTGCCTCCTGGGAATGCCATGCTTGCTGGATTCTTTCCTGAGGTGCTGGCCTTTCCTCCAAATGCAAGGAGATCTCTGGAGGGAGGGCCAACAGACGGGGCTGCTCAGAGGAACTAGGTCCCTCCTAGCCCCTGGCCCTGAGCCCAGCACATACACTCTATTTGCAGTGAGGGACCCTATTCTGTCCCTGGGACCCATCTTCTATTCCTGTGCTCTGCCCATTCACTGGAGGCTGAATGTGCTCTGAGGGTGGCCTCTCACTTTCCTTGTTTACTGACCACAGTGCCTCTATACTCTGTGGTCTCTCAGGGCCCAGCGCTGGATCTCAGTTGTTGATGCATGACTTACCAAACACAAGCCGGTCAACATTTCCTCACAGATCTGCCCAGCACAAATGACTCAGGGGTATAAGAAGCAGAGAGGGGGATAGTGGGTGCTACACTCTCCCGTTGTCCCTGTTGGGGTTAAAGTGCATATCCTTCTCACTACCTGAAAATATCTTCAGGTCTTATGCCATGGTAGCTGAGTGTGTGACCTCATTAAAAAGAGAGTCTTTGTAGATGTGATCAAGCAGAGACAAGGCTAGTCTAGGTTCGGTAGGATGTCCCTAAACCCAGTGACACATGCATAGAGGACAGAAAGCCACAGGGTAGCACATACTGTGTTAATTAGACCTTAATTGCTGTGACCAAATAGGAAAAGAGTTCCTAGAAGGAAGACGCCTTCATTTGAGCTCATGGTTTTAGAGACTTCTCCCTGTCATTTATGGCTCCTCTGATGCTGGCCCATGGTGAATCAGGGCATCATGGCGGTGGCAGCCTGTGGCAAATGCTGCTTACCTCATGGAAGACAGGAAACAAAGAGACCAGGAAATGGACAAGAAAGAGATAATCCGAAAGGCACACTTCCATGATTTACTTCCTCCAACTAGGTCCCACATTCTAAGATCTCCTGTGGCCCTGCAAACAGTGTCTCCAGCTGGAAAGCCTTTAATTCAGTAGCTTTTGGGGGACAACTAAATTCAAGCCACAACAGAGACAAGGATGGATGTGAGGGAGATACAAGTTGGGAATGCGAAGAGATCCATCGGTGTCCACCTCTCCAGTGTTGGGGTTACTATTGTGTTCTGTGACACCTGAATTACAAAAACAAAAAAAACAAAACAAAAAAAAAAACAAAACCAAAAACCCAAGAGCTCTGAACACCAATCTCAGGTTCTCATGCCTACATATAATGCCTGCACTTTACCGATCGGGCCATATCTCCAGTCCCTACCTGCATCTTTTAACACAGTCACCCTTCTGGGCAAGTATGCTTCACTCTCATGAGCCCTTTCTACCCCATCCCACTTCCCACCACCAATGTCCCACAAAAAAAAGCTCCAGCCAAGGCCCACATCACAGGTGTGTTGAGTTGCAGGCTCTTTCCTTTTAGTCCCACCGTGGAGCCACAGTTCACAGCCTTCAGCCTCTCCTTACCCCTGCATGATGTGTGCGGGCCTCTATGGGAAACCCAGAAATGTCACTGGGATTAAGCCCCTGGCCACGGCACCCTGAGGTCGGTCAGGGTCAGGTGCATGGCAAGGTCTTTACTCCTGTGGATGCTGGGAGGCCTGGATGGTAGGCGTGATGTTTCTCCAGCTCATCAGAGGGCATCAGCGGCCCACGGCTGATCAGGGGTGATTGCTTGCAGCCATGGAGCCGGCCAGGGGTGGATTTATCAAACTGTTAACTGTGCTTACGGCAAATCACTTTAATGACCTGTGACCATTTAATTGGATGGTTACCAAGTGCTTCAGATCTCATGAACTGCCCATGAGTCTGATCATGAGAGTTCAGAGTCCAAGTGCACAGGATTTCCAGACCTGCCCAGGCTGGACCAGAGACCCTACTCAGTGAGTACCCATGTCCTGGAGTGTCTCAGGTGTGTCCTGAATCTGATGAGCCCTTGAGACTGCAGAGTTAGGATTCTGAGGCAGTCCCGCTATTCCTATGGAGGTTCGCTGCAGCACTTGGCCAGCAAGGGTCTCCAGGTGGATAGCACAGGGCTCCAACACTAAGAGGATACATGTGAACCTGGAGGAGAAAAACTACCATACGTGCAAGGATGGGGCTTAGAAAGGGAAGGTCCCCAACCCCCTTGCTGACCACAAAGGGTGATTTATTTGAATTTTACAAACAGGAACTGGGAGCTCAGAGAAGCCTTCCACACTGCATGCCGTATGGTGTACAAGAAGGCAGCAGGAAAGGGCTACGGGAGAAGCTGCTGCTCAGCCCTGCAAGGCCAACACACAGACCTGGGACACAGCGTCTGGGAAGTCCACTCTGACCCACGAGCTGAGAAAGGCTTCAAGGAGGAGGAAAAGAAAAGGAATTCTGACTAAGCCTGGTGATTTGGAGATAGGAAATACAGGTACTGCTTCAAAGTTACTGATGTCACTGCATGGCAAACAGGCCTGCGGTGCTACCCATGAGTGAGAGTCAAAGCTTCTTCGTGAGCTACATGCCAGATCCTGCCAGGCAGGGACAATGCCTGGGAGAAACACTCCCCTGCCTCAGTCACAATGCTCATGCCTGTGCTCATTGAACTGAGTGTACGTGTATGCACACACTCAACCTGTGTACACACATGACTTATGCACATGTTCTGAGTGCCCATGTGCACATGTGTGTGTATACATGAGTGAGCACCACATACACGTCTGTGTCCTGCATGCACATAGCTCTGCACAGACAAACATGTATGCATGCTCATTCCCATTGCATCACAAACATGTGCACATATTCTCCCATGCTGAACATATATCAATAAACACACCCCACACTCCAGCAGGGAAGAGCCCTCAACCCCTTTGCTGGACACACAAGTTTTATTTGCATTCTTCAAACACAGAATTCAAGTTTCAGAGGGGCCTTCTGCACTCTTCTGTATGTGACTGTGCATGAGGCCAGCAGGGAAAGGACACAGGTGAAGGCTTCCAAGGCTGCAAACATCCAACTCACACACATGCCCCTGTGACACTCGATCCTGCAGTCCCCTGACCGGCTCCACGCTCCCATCTCTGGAAGTGGAGGGACCAGGGATTCCGGTTAGCATCCGCTGCCGTACATCAGCATGCAGTAGGCTAGTGCCGCCTTCAAAAGGCCCGAAGATGCCCAGTCCTCTCCCCCATGGTGCCTGGCCCACACCTCCTCTTGGAGGTCCTGTAGCAGTTGTGCCGCCAACGCCACTCCGGCTGTGTTTGGAGCTGCCCAGCCACCCCAGAAGATCTCGGTGATGAGACGCGACCAGACAGGCGCAAGGAACAGCCCCGCAGTCATGTAAAATGCAAGAGAAATGCTGTGTCCACGCTGCTGGCAGTAGAACACAGTCGAGTCCCCTTCTGGGGGCCATTTAACCCAGGCCCTGCGCAATGAGATCCTCACTTAAAGGAAGCCAACGGCTTAGCGTGTTCTTTGAGTGTCATCGCGTGGAGGGGGGGGGGTGGAAAACCTCGAGGTCATGTGGCCTCGGAGAACCAATCCTGTCCAGCACCCAGATGGATGTTTCCAGATGAGTCAGACTGTGGGAAGAGAACAGGCGTTTTCAGCAGCCAGCTAGCAGCCTGGGGCAGCCTGGGCGATGATTGACCCGGACAGAAATCGTGCATTTGCCAGCTGGCGAGCCGTGGGCCGCCCTGCAAATTCCACACACGGGTCATCTCCCTGACACAGGCTGTGGTGCCCTCTTCCTGAGTGGGATAGTGGGGTGACGCCTGCTTCCCATGCATCTCCCACACAGCACCCGGGAGAAGTGGGGGAGACAAAAGCTTTGGGAACATGCAGAGATAAGGCTCAGGCTTGTGTTGGGCTAGCTAGCTGAGTGCCTTTGGGTGAACCTACAAGGAAGGCTCTCTTCCGTGGAAGGGAGTCACGTGGCCCGGTGAATAGCTGGCTTGCATCAAAAAAAGATGGAAACTCTGAGACACGAACAAATGGAACACAAGTTAAAAAAAAATAAAACAAAAAACTCCTGGATACAGAGTTGTGCCTCTGTCATATCTCCAGAAGAGGCTGTGCAGCAGGGGGCACTCATTCAGAGAAGGAATGGAGTCAGGATAGAACAGGAGAGGAGAGAGACTCCATCAGACCCCCTCCCACAGGCGTAACTGGAATCACAGAGTCAGACGACAGTGAATGAACAAAGAGGTAGATATAAAATAATGGCCAAGAATTTACTGGCATGAATGACATGGTACCCTAGTGAACTTCAACTGTAACTCGACCCAGCCTAGAGTCAGTCTCCGTTGAGGGTCCATCCAGATCAGACTGGCCTGTTGCATGTCTGTGTTGTCTTCACTGCTCATTGATACAGGAGAGCCCAGCCCACCAAGGGCAGCACCATTCCCTGGACAGGTGATCCCGAGCTGTTTAAGAATGCTAGCTAAGCATGAGCCTGTGAGTGAGCCAGAGAGTCAGCTTGTTAGCAGCGTCCCTCTGTGGCTCTTGCTGCTTCTCTGGGTGTGGTTCACCTTCTGTGAACGAAGGCCCTGGTCAAAGCTTCCGGGTGCTTCAGCAGTGGACCCTCTCTTCTCCTAAGTTGGTTTTTATCACAACAGGATGAAAGGAGAACATAGACCCAAAAACATAGACCCAAAGAGCTCATAGAACACCAACCAGTACAGAAGCCAAAGCAAGGGCCAGACAACAAAAGCCACACCTTAGTCTGCACCAGAGTGACGAACTCCAAGGACACAGGGAAAATACTAAAGCTAGCCCAAGGAGAGGAATGCGCTGTGTACAGGAGAGTGGCAATACACGCAAGAGTCTATATCAGAAATGCAAGCAATGTCTGGTGTTTCATGACTTCAGTCCCTGCTACTTGGGAGGCCGAGCCAAGAGGATTAAGTTCAGGAGTTCTGTGCTATAGTGCCCTGAGCTCCCTGGGTGTCCACCTGAGTTTAGCATCCACATAGCGACCTCCTGGGAGTGGGAGGCCACCAAACTGCCTAACAAGAGGTGAATCTGCCTACAGTGCCCATCAGAAATCAAACAAGATGAACTCAACCATGAAGTTCAAATAGTTTCACCCAGTACCAGCAGCAAAGCAAGAACATGCTTCCTCACTGTTCCTAGTCTCTATGTCTGCTGAATTATAAGCTCCAGCCAGTGTGACAGAACAAGAAAAGAAATAAGGAGTACACCTACAAGGAGACACAAAACCCCACATACAGATACCATGGCTGTTTATATTGGAAGAAAGATCCCAAAGAAGCTGAGGAAACTCTAGCAAGCTGATAAGTGAGACTCACAACATCATGAGATAGGTTAAAAAAAAAAACCCACAAAAAATCAGTGGCATGTGTGTACACAAGGTGAGGATGAACTGTAATGTTAAACAAACAAAAATCAAATACACTAATAACACCAAATATTAAGTGTTTATATGCAAAATTTTAAATATGTCGGGATTGTATGCCTAAAATGAAACACATTGCCAAATCCAGGTAATAAATCCAAGGTCAGTGAGAGCCTTTGTCTCATAATACAAAGTGGATGAGCCCTGAGGAACACACATGAGGTTGACCTCTGTCCTACACACACACACACACACACACACACACACACAGCTGCACATATATACATACATAATACGTAAATAAAAAAATAAAAACCTAAAAATAATTTTTATATTTATAAAAGAGTTTCACAAATGGCATAGAAATTTCAAGAATGTCTACCTAGGCTCCCCTAAGAGTAACATCTTAGGTAACCAGAGAAGTTCTTTTGTTCTGAGATGGTGACTGATGTGTGAGCTGTGTACTTCCTTCCTTCCTCAATCCCTGACCTCTTAGGATCTTCAGAGTTCAGAAGCTGCTCTACAGTCTGCCTCTGTCCCCCTTGGATCGGTCAGATGCTCTCTGGATCAGGTAGCCATGGCTGTCCAGGCTCGCTGGACATCAACTGGAAAGCTCAAGGGAGGGAGTGGGGCTTGACAAAGAGACAAAGTTAATGCAAAGCATAGAGACCTCAGAGAAGACTGAGACACTGTTTGTTTTAACAGATCATAGCTATTCAGTTGCTTAAGAATGAAAACAAGGAACACTCAATGGGAAACAACCTTCTCACCCAGCACCTCAAGGCCATCTCCCTTGGCAACCGTGCTCTACAAGGACATGTTAACCTCCCCTTAAGCAAACAAAGTGCAAACATGCAGGCCTTTTTCACGGGAACAAAAACCCACCCTGTGGTCAAACATAGCTATTCCACAGCTCACAGCTCATGGCTCCCCACACATGGCTAACACTCTGTTGGGAAAAATGGCAGCAGAGCTACTTCTTCTTGGACATTGGTTGAGCAGGGCTTAAGTATGTGTGCATGTGTGCATGCGTGTCTGACTAGGGGTATGTTGAGTGCGAGTACAGGTGCCTATGGAGGCCAGAGATGTGGGATCTCTCAAAGGCGGAGTTGCAGGTGGTTGTAAACTGCCTGACATGGTGCTGGGAACTGAACCCAGGTCCTCTGCAAGAGCAGCAAATGCTCTTAATCATTGAGCCACCTCTCCAGCCCTGTTAAAAATATTTGTTAATGTGTTTTATCACTGTGGCATGGCTGGGGTCTGTCTTTCTCTTGTACTTTGCCTCTAATCTAGAACCACCAGAACAGGAGTGACTTCCTCAGCCTGGACCCCAGGATGGGCCAGTGCTGCTGGAATGGGCCAAGTGGAAAATTTAGGGACACTACCATTCCCCTGGCCTCCCTGGGCTAGTCTCTCAGAGACCCTTCTGTGGAGTGTGTGCCCTTTAACCTTCTCAGGCCCCTGCTCTCCCTAATGATTAATCTTGATGTTCGTTTTTGACAGCTGCCCCCTCCCTACCCTCATTGTTTTTCTTGAAGCCACCAACCACATGCCCCTACCTGGCCTGAGAGGACATGTAACCCGACTTGACCAATCAAAAACTGCCCTGGAGTTTTCTATGCTAGTGTCAGAGAGAAAGGGTATCAGGAGGAGACCGTGAGGGGTTGCTGGCCACACCCTTTGCTCCTCAAAGTGGGTGAGGCTCACCATCTTGAGCCTCAGGAACTTGGGACTTCCAACAGGCTGAACTCTGTTGCATTCTTCCTAAGGGATGCGGTCATCTGCCCTGCACCTCTTCCTACTGGCAGCAGACCTCCCCTCCCACTGTTCCCAGAGCAGGCCAGCAAAGCAAAGCTCTGTGCCAGCCTGCGCCAAGCCTGAGGCCTGGACCCGTGCACAGACAGACCCAGATTGGCCCCTGCTCTTGGCAAGAGCTGCTAGAACATGGATAGACGCAGCTGTCTTCTTCCCCAGAGCCCCACTGCCCCCTCCAGACCCCATTAATTGGGCCACATCTGGTGATTATAGAGTATCTCCCATCTGATTCACACAGGCTCCCACCATCTGCCTCTGGCGGAAGCCAAGCAGGGCTGTGCACTCCTCCCTTCCCAGGCTGCACCCTTTTGGACAACCCTAAGTGTGTGCTTGACACTTCTGTCCAGGCTTTCAAGTATCACACTCACCTGTCCCTAGTAACTGACCACAAGCCCCCAGATTCTAGGCTCTCATGTCCCTCCACCATCTTCATACCAGAATATTGTACCAAGTGTGAACCTTGGGGCTATTTGAGGCCTGTGGGAGATGGCCTGTTGCAGAAGTGACCCAGAAAACCCCTATCCCCACACTAGACACTCACAGCCCAAGGGAAAGGAAAGCAAAGTCACAGATCATTTCAGCATGAGGCCACTGCCAGCATCCTGTGGCCATGCAGCCCATAATGGGGAAAGTGAGGAACAATCAGCCAGATGATTGTAACTCTGGAGCAGTAGGCCTTAGGGGCCGAGAGACGCCGGATGTGCCAGACACATGAACTACAGAGCTACATGGGCTCATTGACAGGTCAATGTCCTCCTGCAAGAAGACATAGCAAGAAGACTGCTATGACCACCCATAGCAGTGCAGAAATGTCAGCTAGTGGAAATGAAGCCTCCTAGGGAGCCAGTATGGCCAGCAGAGGTCTGAGGTTTCATAGCACTTTCATTGGCTGGATAGACAGGCAAAAATTAGGGGAGATCCAGGACAGTGGTTGGGCCAAGCAGGGCCATACTTCAGGCCCAGAACAAAGATGGCCACAGGAGTCTGGATGTGCCCTCAGCCTACATGAAGGTGGCTAGGATGGTGGACAGGAGAGCATTCTCTAGAGCAATGACAGATTGGTTGTCAGGTCATATAGAAGCTCCTGGCTCAGCCCCAGGCCGTGAGAGCCTTTTGCTCACTCCCTCCAACCCCTGTCTACCCCCCACCCAATACACACATACACATACCAGTACTCTCCAGTCCTCCAAGGTTGGTTCTCAGCTTAGTACTGGAAATGACTACACTGTTGCTACTGAAACATCAATTCAAAATTACTGGACTGATGGGACCAGAAGGGTGGCCCAGCCCATCGATGGAAGCCCCTGTTCAGGAATTCAGGTTGTCACTGAGTACTTGGGTAGTTTGGCCCCCACATACAGCTGCTGATGTGACAGGACCCAAGATGCCTTGGCTGTTTGGGGACACAGGGTGTAAGATGCCTGTGATGGTCAGTTGGTACATGGACTATAGTCAACTCCTCTACGGGTCTCCAGTCTGGCCCTGCTGGAGTCGGGCTATCCAGTATTTACCCACAAATACCCTTAGATGTCAAGTCTGGTGTCAGTACAGAGTCACAGATAGAAGAGGCTAACAATATTCTCATGGAACATTCTGGAGGGGCACACGGAAAACAGATGCAAGCATAAGAAGTGAGGACACAGCTCATGGTAGAAGGAGCAGAGCACCCCCCACCCCGTGTGCAACAGGACACTCAGGTTGCACGTGCAGAGCCCCACCCCCCGTGTGCAACGGGACACTCAGGTTGCACATGTGTCTAAGATCCCTTGGGAAGGAAGGTTCCTTATTCAGGTTTGTGGTGAAGTGTAGGTTTTCCCTTATGGAGGTGGGACTCCTAGACTCCAGGCCTACTGCCATCAACAGCCTTCATGTGGGGGAACTCCTTGGATTGGACCTGGATGGGGCTCAGAGCAGAAACTGTAAGGTCCTGTGGATGTGATGGGCCATGGTGATCACAACACTGAGACTCAGGGAGGGACGTGAACAAGGGCACACAAGTCCCTTGTGGACCGAAGGATATTGCCGCCATTGGGGCAGATCCCAGGGTTGCAGAGGTCCTAGGGGTTCTGGACCAAGACAGATCCCCAAAGTCATGGCCAGGAGTTTTAAGGGGGATTAAGCCATGAAATCCAAGCAGAAGACACCCGCTCACATCCAAGAGCCTCCCTAGTAGCTACGCCTCCCTTCCTAATTAGGACCTCCTTGTAGGTTTTGGAATAATGGTGAAGTATGTTGCAGGACTGATGGGTGTGATTGTATAAAATGCAAGCTTCTGTTTTTCCAATGAAATCAAAATAAAAGAGATGGCTGCCTGTTTTAAGTGGCACCCACTGTGCTTCATTTGAACTGTCTACAGTGGCAAAACTTGACTTGAAATGTTTAGCCCTGACTGCATTCTTCTCACCAGGGATGACCAGCAAGACTTTGAAAATGAAGTTCAAAAGCCCTGATGGGCAGTCCAAGAGGACCCCAGTGGGCATGTGTTTTAGTTGTTCATTAAATATCACAAACCACAAACTCCAGTTTCTTTCTTTCTTTCTTTCTTTCTTTCTTTCTTTCTTTCTTTCTTTCTTTCTTTCTTTCTTTCTTT
>CAJQZJ010031795.1:5667543-5715256 GCA_907164525.1 Lophiomys imhausi | reverse complement strand
TTTCTTTCTTTCTTTCTTTCTTTCTTTCTTTCTTTCTTTCTTTCTTTTTTGTTTGTTTCTCAAGACAGGGTTTCTCTATGTAGCCCTGGCTGTCCTGAAACACACTCTGTACACAAGGCCAGCCTTGAACTCAGAGTCATGCCTGCCTCTGCCTCCTGAGTGCTGGGATGAAAGGTGTAGACCTTCACACCTAGCTTTAATTCCAGTTTCTCATTAAAATGTAGGAAAAGTTACTTAAATGTTTTCTTCAATCTCAATTAAGTTTGAATATTAAAAATTGTTCATTTTCTCAGCATGATTACATAATACAGAGGGAATGCATTTTCCCTCCAAGTCCCTTGTCTCTTGGGGTATTGTACAAACATTGCCCTTTTCTGTGTGGCATGATGGGAAGGAGCCTGGCAAAACCTTCCTGGCAGTAAAGGAAAAAGGCCCCGGGCAGGAACTGGGGTCCAAGAGGAGTTGCTGAGCATTGAAGAGGTCTACAGCTGGGGCAGGGGACCAGGAAGACAGTAGGAGCCAAGGTGAGGTACTGAGCCTCACCTCGAGGGGCCCAGCTGATCTCTGAGTCTGAAGCTTCCATAGAGGCAGGAGGGAGGATTTCTCAGAGGATGGCAACATGCGAGAGAAAAGTCTGATGGTCTCGAGGGAGGGGACCAGGCTGCAGACCCTTCCTCCCTTCCACGCTGCAACCCAGCAGCCTACAATAGAAGCAGAGACTCGGCTGAGGGTATTTCAGGAAACTTGTTGCTCCACAGCCCAGGGGCCCTGCGGTCATCCTGGTGACACTTAGCAGGGGAAGCCGGTGTCCCTAGGGGGCAATTGGACACTTCTGAGCACTTTGGAGAAGTGACCCCCACTCCAGAGACCTGCCCCCATTCTTGAGATGAGCTTCTTCCCAGTGGGCTGAAGTGGAAAGTTTTGGCACTCGGGGTGAACAGCTGGGATGAGAGAAATTAGCCCACACACATTAATGCAAGGCCGCGTGAAGATAATGTGCTCTCAAGGAAACAGGATCGATGCGCCTGGCCCGGCATGGGTCTTCCAAGGAAATCCAAGGCAGGCTCAGTTGCAGGGCTCTGACTGTCTATGAAGGTATGGGGACTTCAAACAAGGTGGTCACAGGAGCCCAGCCACGTCACCATTACAG
Organism: Lophiomys imhausi; assembly: GCA_907164525.1. NCBI lineage: Eukaryota > Metazoa > Chordata > Mammalia > Rodentia > Muridae > Lophiomys > Lophiomys imhausi. The sequence continues at coordinate 5,714,106 of CAJQZJ010031795.1, read as the reverse complement.
GTGGGACACCTGGGCGTGGGCAAGCATTTCTTCCAAGCACTGTTTCTGTCTAGGCCATCTGACCTGTTTAAAGAGCCCTCATAGATTCCCCTGATCACTGCTGCCTACTTCCCTGTTGCCGTCTAAGAAGCCTCCTAGGACATCTAGGCCACAAGTGGTGAGATATGTGCCACTTGGAGTATGCTGTGGACCCCGGGGGCCAGCTGTGGTAGTGTGAGGGAATGCAAGCAACTCTGGCTGATGGTGACCTGTGACCCACAGTTGATGCTCTGCTTCCTGTCCAGGGTCTCATTACATCCCACGACTGCCATGGAATTCTCTCTGTGGATGAGAGTGACCATGGCTCCCTGCCCCCAATCATGGGCTGGAGTCAGGCCAGCCTGTCTGTCATCACAGTGGCACCCACTGAGACTAGGCCTAGCAGGGAGGGACACTGAGAGCTGTCTGCATAGCAGGGAGGGACACTGAGAGCTGTCTGCAGGAGAGTCCTGCAGAACAACTAAGGCCTGTCTGTAATGCCTCTGCTGTGCATGGAAGAAAGAGAATTGGGGATGTCAAGGGAAAGGGACAAGGAAGATAGTTTCCCAGTGAGCCATTGGTCAGTCATGTGCCAGCTTTTCCTCACTGTTTGTCCAAAGGAGTCATCAGAAGTAGGTGTGATGACCACAGTCACAGCAGCCTGCATGTCACATTAGCAGTCAGTCAGCTCAGATGCGGCAGAAAGCAGGTGAGCCTGGATATGGGGCTTGGTAATGGTGGATAAGGCCAGGGGCTTCTTCAGATGTGGAGACCCAGGTGTTTCTCTGCAGCCCAAGGCCAGACAGACATGAGGCCAGTTGACAGAAGAACATGTTGGCTATATCCTGGGACTGGGCCAAGTGGGCACAGCCAGGTCCTGTGATTGGTCTCACTCTGCCTGTGTCAAGTCTTCTCTTATCACTCCTTTAGTGGATGGATCTTCCACTGAGGTAAGGCACTGTGTATGACATGGTGGGGACCCTGCACCTGGCTTCCCACATGAGTAGAGGGATGAAACTAAAGACCGTGGGATGAGCACGGTCTAGGAGCCACAGGCCTGTACCACTACACCAAGGGCCACTCGCTCACACTCAAGGCCACACTCCATCCATACTTGCTGTCATTCAAGGGCAGGGCAAGACCTGCGTCATCAGCCATGACACAGTGACAATGGTCTCTTCATGCTCTCGGGTGCTTCCCTCAGAACCCAGACAGACCTGGAACCTCTGAGGAGACAGCCAGCTAGCAGTGATTAAGCACCCTCTCACCAAGTGCCTGGACCTACAGCTCTAAGAAGTGGGGTGGATGGCACCATGCTGGCCGAGGGTATGCCCTGGATACAAAGCTACAGAGAATTTTATTAAATAACCCCATCTGTTGCCGGGTGGTGGTGCACGCTTTAATCCCAGCACTCAAGAGGCAGGGGGAGGCAGATATCTGAGTTCAAGGCCTATTCTAGAGAGCAAATTCCAAGAGAGCCAGGGTTACACAGAGAAATCCTATCTCGAAGAATGAAAACAAAACAAAACAAACAAAAAAAAAATGATCCCCATCTGAGGGAGCAATTTGTAAGAGAAAAGGATCAAAAGTGGGGTGGTTGTCATACCTGGAATATCCTCAGTGCTCATGAGAGGCCTCATCCCATGTTTCTCCCTGACACCACGATCACTGGTATAGGTTGCTCTGTCTGCCTCGTGATGCTTGTCCCTCTCCTGTGTTCTCCCACAGCGTCCTATCTCAGCTCGGCAGCTTCCTGCAGAGCTTGCTGCTGGAGTCAGGCAGCGTTCCCTGTACCCATCTTTGTAAGGGGCTGGTAGTGTAGGGAGAGGCAGTTCTACAGAGGCCAACAGCTATTTACCGTTGAGCTGGGTTTTCAATTAACATGAAGTTTGTTAAAGGTAACATTAGGGTCGGGGCGATGGCTCAGTGGTTAAGAACACCGGCTGCTCTTGCAGAGGACCCAGGTTTGGTTCCCAGCACCTCTACGATGACTCATAACAGTCTGTAACTTTAGTTCCAGGGAGTTCAATGCCCTCTTCTGGCCTCCACGGGCACTGCATGCACTGTCTGCGGGCAAGAGCTGGGTGTGGTGGTGCACACCTTTAACCTCAGCACTGGGGTGGCAGAGTCAGGCATATTTCTAGGAGTCCATCCTGCTCTACATAGTGAGCCAAAGGCCAGCTGAGGATGTGTACTGAGACTGTCTCAAATATCCAAAACAATCAAACGAGCAAACAAAAACATACATCAGAGCAAAACACCCAACCACATAAAATAAAAATAAAATAAATACATCTTAAGAGTTAACATTAAAGTTACATATTCTAAAAGTAAGTCCTGCCTATTTGAAAGGCTCACCTCTGCAAGCCCGTTGCACCCAGCTGGTGTGCAGCACAGCATGTCTAAGTCCAGGTCCAGTGGTCTCTGAGTTGTGTCAGAGTCTCTCAGAAATGAACAGTTGGTGCCTGGAGATGTTCTGGGACACTCCACAGGCCTGATTAACTCAACCCTTTAAACTGAGTTAATAAAAACAGTATTTTAGATGGTTTATCCCCCAAATGTCAAATATCTGCCTGGGCATCCTCACAGACCTTTCAAGAAACTTCCCTAAGAAACCAGACAGTTCCTGAATAGTGAACACAGAGACTTGCAGCAGCCACTGCTCTGCTTCTGATTCGATTTGAGCTCTGTTCTATTTTAAGTCACCATGATTCAGTGTTGCCTGTGAAAACAGTTCAATGAATCCCTTGGTGGCTTTCAGAAAGTTTTTAAGAGATGAGAATGGATGATTTTAGATGGGAGGATGTGCTGAAATTTGTCCGATGTCTCAGAACATAGTGGCTTCCAGGTCCTTCTGTCGTGTGTGTCTGTTGCATGGCAGACTCTGGGTAGTGCCCATAAATGTGTGTCATCATGTGTGGTCCTGGCTGTGGGGTTTGGGGAGTTGGAGAGTTAAATGCAATAAGAGCTCAGAGAAGGAGAGAGCTCTCAGTCAGGGGAGTTATGCAAGTGGAGCTCCTACCAAATGGTAACGAAGCCTCTCCTTCCATCCAAGAATCTATGAGTCCACAGATCTGAGACTTGGAGGTTCTCAGTCACAAGCCTGACAATTCTGCCAGCATAGATTAAATACCCACTGTGTGGGCTCTGTCAAGAAAGCTGGGACTGGTGGGTACCTCCTTGACAGGCTGAGAGATGGGCAAGACAAAGCTAGGAGGAAGAAGACCACTTCCCTAAGAGCGTGTGATGCCAAGAGTCACTCTATATGACCTGCCAACATGGTAGGCATTATGGTTTGAATCTGGAATGTCCCTCATAGGTTCATGTTTTCAACATGTGTACCCCAGCTGAAGACTCTATTTTTGGAGGCTGTGGGACCTTCAGAAGGTGGGGCTGCTTGGTAAAAGTAGGAGCCAGTTGTACCCCCCCCCCCCGTGTGTGTGTGTGTGTGTGTGTGTGTGTGTGTGTGTGTGTGTGTGTGTGTGTGTATTTTCTGCTCTGCTATGCTACAAAAAGCCTTTGACACAGTCCTGCTACCATGGAATGACCTATGGCAGTGTGATAGACTGAGGAGCCCTGTGAGATTGTGAGCCCAAATAGCCCCTTCCTGCTTAAGATGTTTTTCTCAGCTTTCATGGTCACAGTGACACAGAAGCTAATACAGAAAATATCAGAGAAATGGGGTCTGCCGTGACCACGCCAACAATGTGGCTCTCTTAGCCTTTGGAACAGGTTGCAGGAGGGAATTGGAAAATTCTGGAGATGTGGACTAGAGAATGCTGCAAGTGGAGCTTAATAGAGAGTTCTGATAGAAGCCCAGAAGAATGCCAGAAGAAAGATGGGAGATCAACATTGCAAAGTTTCAAGGTGAACCAAAATATTGCTCTGCATTGGTTTAGAAGCCGTTTGTGTGACCGTTTGATGGTTTATCCTTTGCCCATGTTCTAAAAGTTTCGGTGACCCTGACCCTAGAGGCATTGCAGATATGGCTGCTGTGTCACATGTGCATCAGTAGGTGGCAGAGAGGAGAGAGGCTATGTCTACGTTCAAGGTTCTGACCTATTAACGTCTGAATGAATAGTATCCTAACATTCTTGGGAAAAAAATCAAGCCAGAGACCAACACCAGTTCTGCACCATAGGGCCCAGACAGGGAGCTAGCCTGTGACAACCACCAGTCCAGCACCAGGGAAGCCCCAGATGGACTCTCAGAACAGGAAGCAAGCCAGAGACTAGAAGAACCCTGCCTGACCTTGGATGTGGGGGTTGTGAGTGAGCCAGCCCTGAGGGAGTGAGTGTGGGAGAGCTAGCTCTGCCTTTTGTCTGCTTTGTGGTGGTGTTGGCTAGGGAGAGATGCCCTCCCCTCCTTTTTGCCCTCACCACCAGTGACGGATAGGAGATATGGCCCTGCCCCTCACATGATGCAGCACCTGGGAGAGTAGGCCCTGGACTTTGTCTGGACAGCACAGTACAGCTGGCCCTGGGTGTAGGGGAATGTGTGAACTGGGCCTGAGGGTTGAGTGTGGGAGAGCCAGCCCTGCTGTTTGTATGTATTGCAGTGGTATTGGTGGGACAGAGAGATTCCCTCCACTCTCTGATGCTCTCAACACAGGTAGCAGGTGAGAAGTTGGCCCTCATGGGCTCATGAGAAGGAAGAGAACTGGTCCAGCCCTTTACCTCCTGTGGCTCTTAAGAAAACATGTCCTGCATCTTACCTGGGTAATACTGCAAAACTGGGTATTGCAGGCTCAGAACCAGGGTTTTGAGTTGACCCACCCCAACATATACCCCATGGATGAACTGCTAGAGTGCATGAAGAAGCCAGTTCCACAACCCAAAACTACAGGATCTCCATGACACAGGACAACAACAGTTTATCTGACAGGAGGTTCCAGTACTGATAAAGTAGCAGAAGCCAGAGGCCTCATACCAGACCAAGGAACCATTATAATGAACCTTTGTAATCAAGAAAGTATGGTCAAAATGGAATATTGTGGGACACACTGAGACACACTACAGCTTCCACAATGAGATTTTTTTTTAATGTGGGGGAGAGGTTTCAAGGGTGGAGAATGGGTCTGAGGGGAAGTGGGAGATGAGAGGGAACCGGGTACATGATGTGAAATTCACAAACAAAAAAAACAATAAAAAGGAAAACTGTAGGTGATTGCTGAACTCAAAAGTAGTGGAACGATGACTTTGGTGGAAGAAGTTTCAAGACAGCATTACACTCATTCTGTGGCACAGTTAGTGCTGGCTGCTTTCAGCCAGCTTCATAGTGAAATCTGGAAGCAGAAGGCAGAGCAAAAAGAGGTAAACACCACACAGTTTGGTCCGGAAAATCGTTTGTTTAAAGCCTTGCTTGCTAAAGAGATTAGCCTCATTAAAGAGCAGCCAAGCACTTGGCACCAGCTAATAAGAAAGGCCCTGCGGGTATTCCCGGAGTTGGAGAGATCTCACCCATTCTCAGACACCTAAAGTAAGAGGTGCTTCATGACATCCTGCTCAAGCAGGGCCACCTAAGGACTGGTGTCTCCAGGTTCAGCCACCCAGACACCCAGAGACCCTGCAGCTATGGTCTCAGGTGGCCTGATTGTTCCCGGAACAAGCAATGGAACTGGTTTTGTAGGCACACGGTACACAAGAGCAACAGGCTACAGAGGCTCCTGCCAAGATTTTTCAGGAAGAATTGTGGGGGCAGGCAGTGTGTAGCAAGCTCCAATTCCCTGTGAGAGGATGCAGGAAGTTTTGAGATACAGTGAGATTCCAGAATGCTGGAGGTGCTAGGAACTTGGGGCATCCACTTTTGAAAGCACCCCAAGTTCGCCCAGCCAAAGAAAGGATCTCTGGTAGTAGAGCCACTCAATCCTGTCGAGGCCTACCACCCACCATGTGCTCCGGATGTGGGGAGTGGGGTGCGGCCACAGGATATAACATTGCCACGCTGCATCTCCTCACCCTTTCACCCCATCTCTCCTTTCCATGCTTCACCCTTCCTTTTAGGCCGCAAGTGCTTACTCTGAGCCATTGGACCTGGAATGAGTGCAAATTTCTCTCTGGCTTTAATAGAAACTCACAGCCTTTGGTCTCAGGGGACTTGAACATTACACTTCTCCATAGAGTTCGGATGGTTAACACTTCAGGGAATTGGGTCTGGAGATGTGGCTCAGTGTTTAGAAGTGACTACTGCTATTACAGAAAGCCAGTTCTCTGTCTAGAACCCACACCAGGCAGCTCAGAACCACCTGTAACTCAGCCCCATGGTATCCAGTGCCCTCTTCTGGTCTCTGCTGGCACTGCACTCACATGTGTATGCACATACACACACACACACACACACACACACACACACGTTCTCTCTCAAAAAAAAAAAACTTTAGGAATTTTTTTTTTTTGGTTTTTCGAGACAGGGTTTCTCTGTGTAACAGCCCTGGCTGTCCTGGACTTGCTTTGTAGACCAGGCTGGCCTCGAACTCACAGAGATCCACCTGCCTCTGCCTCCCGTTTGAATGGAAAGTATTTTTCACTACAAGCTGCCCATGAAACTTTGGGGCCCATGGGTAGGATGTTCTGGTTTGTAACATCCCCCCTAGGCTCATTTTTTGAACACCTGGTCCTCCACTGATTGTGCTACTTTAGGAGGTGTTGGAGGTCTGGGGAGGGAGAGCTACCAGGAAGAAGTGATTACTGCCTGTCCATAGACCCTTGAAGAATGTGCCTGTGCCTGGCTCCTCTCCTTTTCTATGCTTCCTGATCTTCTGTCATGTGAACAATCTGGACTATACCTCCATCTGCCCAAAACTGAAATGTTCACCATGCCCTCCCCACCATGATGGACTGATCTCTCTGAAACCATGAGCCAAAATAAATCATTCTCCCTTAAGCTGTTTGTGTCTGGTGTTTTGATCAAAGCTATGCACAACTAACCTGCTGGTAGCTGTGGCCCTGTGTACCATTGTGTGTAGTCATCCCAGGAATAGCCTCAAACAAAGTCACTTATTTAGTGCTGCTACAGCAAGAGGGATGCTTGTCTCCCAATGTAGAAAAGTGAAACTGAGGTTCAGAAGGGAGGATGAAAGGCCCTGATGGTTGAAATGGAGGGAGGTAGAGAAAGGTTAGAGCTGAGAGGACACTGAGTCCTGGAGAGGTTAAGAATTCAGTTTTAGATTCTCAGACCCAAGTTAAAACAGCAAAACAGAATTTCAGACCCCTTCAGCCAACCCTACCTTCTGTGACCTTCAGCTCCTCCAAGTTCCCGCTCTAAGTTCTCACTCAAGTGGTTTGCTTGGAGCGTAGGCTGCTTCTAGTAGCTGCCTGAGATCTCCTGGCTCTCTCCTCAAGGCCACTTCCCTCCTCTGGCCTCCTGGGGCCTTGAGCTATCATGCTTAGCAGGAGTGAGCAAGCCGATTAATTGTTCCTGAAGCACTTAGACACTCTTAGGCGACAAGTGCCAAGTCACAACAGCATTACTTCATTACCATTCCGTAGAGACAGGGTCATCAGGCAGGCCTGAAAACAGGACTGGAAGCCAGCGGCAAAGGCCTTTCTCACAGGAGTGGTCCTATGGGACAGTGGCAGTCACTTAGCGCCTTGCAAAACCCCCCAGCCCTGGGGACATCCTAGAGAGCAGAGTTCCGGGCAGGCAGCTCTCAAGGGGTTCCAGGCTTGTCCTTGTCCTGCTATACTCTCTGAGGAGAGGGGGGTGGTGGCCCCTTGTGCACAGGTGGGCTGTGCAGCTTGAGACACTTGTGTGCAGGATGCCAAAGGATTTGGCACACATGTGGCAGGCTGGCTTCCATTAGTCTCAGAACCAACAGCATGTTTGTTTAATTCACAAATCTAGGATGCCCACCAGGCACCTGGCTGAATGGGCATTGGTAAGTTCCATCACTCGTTCGTTCTCTCTTCGACCCTCCCAGAAGACTGCTGACCATCTAGACGGTGATATGTTCCTCCCTCCACTGGGCCCTACTGCCTGCCCTGTGTTGGGGACATAGCCTGGTACAGTAAAGGCTACAGCATCTGATAATCATCCAGTCACACGGACCCTGCTATGGTTTGTGTCCTAACGCCTCCCATCCCACTGGCTCCTTGCAGCAGGCATCCCTGGGGACAGACCTGCTGTTACTCTCACATTTGTGCCATCCTGGGAGTCAACAGCACCCCCTAGCACCACTCCCTAGCACTGCCGCCAGCATCATCCCTCATCACTGGACCCCTGCCACTGCCTCTAAGGTCACCACAGGACCAAGCACTGACCCAGCACCCTCAAGAACTGAGGGCTGACCAAGCACCTCCTGCAGGCTGAGCAGTCTCCAAAAACCTTCCACTCACGGAACATTTGCAGAGTCCCCTGGGTGCCAATAGGCTGCAGATAGGAAGGCCACAGCCCCACACTCAGGCCTCTTTGGGCGCCTGTTGAACAGATACTGCTGCCATTAGGACGGCCCTGCACTGAGACTGGTTCCACAGCAAATGTCCCTCCATAACTACTGTGGGCCTTGTACTGCCTGAGCGTGAGGATGGCATTCACAGCGCAGATCACTTCACCTTCGGAGGAGATCTGAGGAGAGCCTGAGCTTCCATGGGCATTCAAGCATCCCCAGAAGCCAACAGGAGAGGTAGTTAGGCAATTCTGTCACTGTACCCCTGCCAGACTCTCCCAACCCTGAGGTGACTGTCATGCTCATCATGATGTCCTAGGGAGATGAGTGGGCTTGGCTTTCATTTGCACCCTACAGCCCACAACCCACCCATCCTGGAAGGATGTGGAAAAGATGTAGCCTGTGAGGTAGAAGGTGTCGCTGAATGGACAGTGACTTCCCCAGGCAGCTCAGGTGGGGCCGCTGGGCACATCAAAAGAGGGCTTAGAAATGGTGGGACTGGGGTACAAGCTCTTTTACATCAGTGGTCTCTAGAGGCCCTGGACTCAGCAGCTGCCCACAGATGCCTGTTCAACCCTTCTCTGTGAACCAGCTCAGTACTTCTGCAGAAACTATCAGCCACAAGCCATGGTTCCCATGAGAGCAACACCAAGGCTGGTCTGAATTTTTTCTGGGGCTGTCTGAACCTCAGGGCCAGAACCTGGTCACTCAGTCCACAGACAGGACATTAAATCATGGCCCAGTGCGGGAGGGTAGACTGCTGGACAGATACCAGGTGTGCACTTCCAAAACCTCATCTTTGGCATGCAGCCCCTGCTTGCTCCCAACCCAAAGTCTGGGCACTCACCCCAAAGTGGAGGCAGGGCTGCTCAGCCTTCAGGCTCCTGAATTGGCTGGCTCTGAAGTCCAGCCCAGCATGGGGTAGGGAGTGAGCTGTTGATGGCTGTAGAGAGTAAAGCTGGGAGGGACAATAGGAGCAGAAACCCAGGTGTAACAGAGCTGACCACTGTCATTCACTGAGCCAACGTGAATGATCTCTGGGCGCAGCATGATGCACTGGACTCCCAGGAGCACCCCAGTCCCACCTCTCTGACTTCCCATATCTAAGGAGATACCTCCCATCCATGTCAGCTAGTGAGGCCCACTGGTGCTATCCCCAATGGGCATGAAGAAGGTAGCAGAGCCAACAGCAACCTGATCTACCTGTCTACTTAGGAGTTTCTCTGGCAAGTCTCCTCAACCCACGCCAAGCCCCTCATGTCCTGGGTCCTCTAGGATGGAAGGGATTACCCTGATTCTATGAGTTCAGAGGACCTATCACAAGTCGTGTTCACCTGGCAGAGTGGATGAGGGGCCATCCAGCTGTGCCCTGCTCCTCCTTTGCTGGGTGTGAGGTACAGGACACTAGCTCCACCTCAACATGCCTGGGCTGTAGTCACCCACACTCCTGCTCTGGACCGAGTTCTTCTTAAACACACAGCGGGACCAAGCACAGTTCCTGTGATACCACAATCTTAGAATGCTGTCTGGCCCCCAGAATAGAGTTTTCTTCTACCCTGCTCCTTCAGGGCACTTTGCTGAGAGGGTGGCACCCTCCATGGCTTACACAGTCCTGCAGAGAGAAGAGCCAGGGGACCCAGGAAGCATCTGGCCTTGTGGCTCAGAAGAGCCTGGGAACAGTTGGGGTTGTGCCTCCAGCAGCTGGACCCGCCTCCTGGCAGCACAGGGCCGATGATTAAGGATCAGGTTTCATTGAGCTCTATTACCAAGAGGGGTTGTAAATCAACAGATGACAATTTTATCATAGGACAAAAATTAATTATTTAGTGTTGAACATGTTTGTGCTCACTTAACTGCCAGCAGGGGTGGCAGAGAGGCAGCCGGACAATCCCAGCTCAGACAGCTGTGTAGAAGGGGCCTTATAAAATGCTCAGAGCAGGGAAAACTGAGGCCCAGGAAGGCAAAGGGGCTGTGTAGAGTTCAACCGCCATGCAAGACATCCCCCCAGCAACTATGTAGAATCCAGGGCCTCTTGCCCTGTCTTTGATGTGCACACATTCCTGGTGGCAGATGCGCAGTAGGGTTAAGGTTCAGGCAGGCCCTGACCCTCTGTAACAGCAGCCTTGGCTGTCACCAGTCATACCTCACCCACCAGCCCTGCCAGATATTGGAAGCTATGTCCACATTACCAAGGAGTGGAGGTGGGCCCTCAGAGCCTCAGGGACACTGGTATACCCACTGGAGAATTTCAGTCCCCATGAGCTTTGAGCATCCACCACGGGAACTTGTAGTTCTGGTCCTGAAAAGAGAGGTGTTACTTAATGGGGCCCTAAATCCCATTGATGGATTCTAGATGAGAAGGAACCTACCTTTGTATCAGTCATGTGACCAAAGGGACTAGATACTCCCAGAAGAAGGGCTGTTCTGTAGAAAGATAGTAGGAACTAGGTAGAAGGCACACCTGAGTGAGCACTGGCTGCCAGAGGACAGAGACCCCACAGGGCCAGACTGAAGGAGGATCCAGGACAGAAAAGACTGACCTTTCCTTTAGCAGAGAGATTGAAGTTCCAACTTTCCAGAGAACCCACCCTGAGTACAACCAACAGCTCATCATGCCCATTGGAGACCCAGGGCCTTGCCTCCTTTTGGGCATCCTCTGGGCACTCCTTGTTCTATCTTCCCAATGGGTTCCGGACTCCTCCATAGGTCTCTGGAGAGTATGGTCCATATGTGGGAGAAGTCCTCCCAGCCAGGGCTGAACAGGGGCTGAGTCACTGGATCCCCACCCCAGCTCAGCAGGGCAGGACAAAGCCTCTGATGGCTGACCCTGAGTTCTGAGGTCCAAAAGGTGGCCAGGTCGAGGAATAGTGGGTGGCACCTGGGCTTCTTGCTTCCACACAGCTCTGTTCTTGCCCAGACACTGCACCTGAAGGAACTTCAGTGATAGGCTCTCCAGGCCTGGCTGTGAGCTCTGGGTGCCCTTGTGTGGACAGTGGCTCCTGGGGGCCCATCCCTGTCTCAGACTCTCCTTCCCTCTGCCCCACATTCAAGCCACCTGTGGAGGGAATCAGTGTATTTGTGGCTCCACCCAAAACGGAACCTGTCCTCCACCATAGCCTCTCAGGATGGGGCAGCCAAATGGAGTCCTCTAAGCTGCAGGATCAGGCATAGCTTGATGCAAGGCTGGCTCGGGGCTTCCTGTGGCAGTCTCCCCATAGGACACACCAGTGAAGGCTTGGAGCTCCGCTCAGTCAGAGCTGTTCCAGGCAGGGCAGCCAGCGCTGTAATCACAACGCCCACCTGTCAGGCTTGCTGGAGAGGTGGAAGAGAGAGCGAGATCTCGTGCTTCAGAGAGAAGGAATGAGCTGCTCCTCAGCATACCCCTGGTACTTCCAAGCGACCTAAGACAGTCACACTAAGGAGACATGTCCCTGGAGGGGGGGAGGGGCGTCACCTTGCTGTGAGAGAGGCAAAGGGACGTGAATGCTGTGCTTTGTGACAGAGGACCTGGGGCTTGGGGGCTAGCTGGCTGTTCTGTTCTTGAATTCCCTCCAGAGATGCAGCTCATCACAACACCCTAGAGCCATGAGCATTGAGCTAGGAACACTGTAAAGCAGCACCTGATGCCAGGGAAGGTCACTGATGCAGGCCTGTCATCTGGAAAAGACTTGAAAGTCACCTCTTTGCCGTATTTCCTGGAGCCTCTGGGACAAAGCAGGGAACATACAGGAGTTACCTACTGAGGCCTCACTCTTTGAGGAACCTGAATCCTGGTGTCTGTGCTGTGATGGTGCTGACAGTGGTGGTGAGACTTGGAAGTAGAAATGGTGGAAGAGCCACTCAGTCACTCAATTCTGTTGTCATAATGGCGATGGTGGTGAGGATGATGATGATGATGGTAATGTTGGTGGTAGTGATGGGGTAATAGTAGTGGGTGATGGTGAAAGTAACAACGATGGTGATTGTGGTGATGGAGGCTGTCATGGTGAGTTTCAGTTGTCAGCTTGACACAAACCTAGCGTCTCCTAGTAGCAGGGAACCTCAACTGAAGACTTGCTTCCCTCAAATTGGACTATGGCCATGCTGTAAGGAATTTTCTTAATTGCTAATTGAAGCAGAAGACCCCAGCCATGGTGGGTAGCGCCATCCCTAGGCAGATGAATCTGGACTGGGTAAGAAAGCTAGCTGAGCAAGCCTGAACAAGCAAGCTAGTCAGCAGCGTTCCTCCATAGTCTCTGCTTCAATTCCTGCCCCTGGGTTCCTGTCTTGAGTTCCTGCCTTGGAGTCCCTCAATGATAAGCCAAATAAACCCTTTCCTCTCACAGGAGGAAGTTGCTTTTGGTTAGTGTTTTATCACAGAAACACAAGAGCAAGATAGGCAAGGAGTGGAGTTGATGGGGCAATGGTGATCGTAGTGGTATTGATGGGAGACAGTGGTGATGGGGTGATGGTGACGGTGATGATGGTGCTGGGGTGATGGTGACAGTGATGATGATGCTTGTATTTGTTGCATCTGCTACTGTGATAACGTATCATGACCAAAAGCAGCTTATGGAAAGGTTTGTTTTGGCAACTGGTTCCAGAGGGATGAGTGTCCCACGTGACAGGACAGCACAACAGCAGGCATGCTGGCTGGAGCAGGAAGCTGAAGGATCACCCTCAAGGACAAGCTTAAAAAAGCAAACTGGAAGTAGCGTGAGACTTTAAACTCTCAAAGCCCTCCTCCAGTGATGTGCTTCCTCTAGCAAGATTGAATCTTCTAAATCTCCCCAAACTGTAGCACCAACCAGGACCAAGCGTTCAAACAGTGAAGCCCTGCCAGTGCAACTGCTGCCAGACCAAACTCCACACATGGTGTGGTCCTGCTCTGCATCGCATGTCCCCAAGCCTTCTTCTCCACCTTTAAAATGGGGCCATAACCCCGGGCGTGATGGTGCATGCCTTTAATCCCAGCACTCAGGGAGGCAGAGGCAGTCATCTCTGTGAGTTCAAGCCTAGCCTGGTCTACAAAATGAGTCCAGGACAGCCAGGGATACACAGAGATACCCTGTTTCGAAAAAAAATGGGGCTGTAACCCCTCTGTGTCACCTTCCCAGTGGATGTACAAATGCAGAGAGCAAATGGTACTATGTGGCTTGGAGGTGGGGTTGATACCACCAGTCTGGGTCCTGGTGGTCTGAATGTAGAAAACTTCCTCAAAATGAGTCAGGGTTTGGGAAATGACACTTTCCAACTTGTCAGATGCATGTGATAACATGAGACCTGGAAGGCCTGAGAGCTCATCACTAGCAGGGTCTGGGGACATCAAAAAGGACTCCACTGCAATCAGAGGTCCCGGTTATGAGCATGTATTAATATTTCCAACACGGATATTTACAAGCCTCCCCAGAGATAGCCCTGATGGGCTGCGGGGCCACACTGGGCTGAGAAGAGCGTATTGATCTGGGGGAGAGGTCAGTGTGTCCAGACCTGAATCTATAAGACACTGAAATCCATCAATCTAGTTCCCAGGCTGCAAGAGTGACACCCAACCCCACTGCGGTCTTCACAGCCTGGTCAATATGGCTCCATTAGGGCCACCACCCTAAGCCCCCCACACGGCTGTCACCTCCACGCTGTTCAGATTAATATGTTCCTCGACATTTTCGTTCTGTGTCCATTAGTGTCACATTGCCAGCTGACCGGTTCAGTCATCGATCCCAGGCAGGCCCACTCAGTGGGGCTGAGCCCTGTGAGGTCAGCGGGGGACATGGTGACAGCTTCTCCAGCCTGAGGGCAAAGGCCTCTGAGCTTCCCAGGGTCCATCTTCCAGGAACGTTTGGGTATTCTGACTGCAGCTGCAGGGAGGCTGAGTTTCTGTGTCCACCCCTGTTTCACCACCTATTTTCCCAAAGGTGTCCATGGCTGTTGAGCTCCCTGCAAGCCCTGGGGTTACTATCACCCTGTTGAGGCTGTAAACCAAAGTGTCTGAGACTGGACATCACTTATGAAGTTCACAGTTGATGACAAAGACAGGCTAGGTAAGCAAGGCAGGGTTCATGTAGCCTCTCAACCCCCAGTTGCGTTCTCCCCACCTTGCAGTGGGTGCGAGACTGGAGCAGTAGAGCTGACATGTCCGTGCTGCAGGGTGGCTGTAAACCTTGGAGGCTGTTGAAGGCAGAGGCCACCAGGCTGACCTGGGATAGAGCCTACGCCTTTGGAGAGAAGTATGCTGAGAGACAGGCTTCTTATAGGCCTGCAGGGCAGAGGCAAGGGGCCTCCCCAGGAACAGTTTGGGCATATGTGGAGCCTAGACCTCTGGCCTAGGGCTAGAGAAGACGATGTCAGGAGGAGTAAAGCCTGTTAACAAGGGTGTGGGTGACCACCTTGAGCTATCAGGTGGGAAGACTCGGGGCAGCAGAAGGGTCCTGGATTATGTGGACTCAACTGCACTGCACTGTCCCAGCCCTTGAGCTGCATGCTGGCTTCATTGTGGAATCTCCAAATAACAGGAGGCACAGTGGCTGTTGGAATTCCCATCGTGGCATGTGTCTTTCCTTGACTATAGTATGGTCTCATGATACAGACATATTCTGGGAGGATGACAGAGACACTCAAAACCAGCCCCGCACTCCCTGACCAGGTGTGGATAGCCAGACTAGACACCCAGATGGCCTTGGCTTGTTCAGGGCCAAGGTCCACAGCCCATCCCTATGGAGCAGTAGGGGATGTCTGTCCTTCTGTTCGCCCACTTGGCAGGTGGCTCTTGCCCCTGCTGTATGGTGCAGCAGTTGGGGACTTCTGCTGATAGACCGTATGGCAGCTGAGATCTTGTCCCCAGGATGCCTGACGTTTATGACTGGATCAATGAGTAACCAAGCCCACCCCATCCCCCGGGGAGAAAGGGGCCCCTCTCTGGTTGCAGAATTAAAAGGCAACCTTGTTGTTGGTGTTGTCAGGGGGCTTGTCACTGGCTCTGGTTACACAGGGTCAAGGTGAGAGAGCCCCTCTCAGGTGTCTGCAGAACAAGTTGTCCCCTCCTTCTTCCCAAGTGGTCCCTTTCTTCCTCCGGGAGCCTGGAGTCTGGAAGCTGTCTGTATGGAGCAGAACCAGTTAGTTCCACTTTCAGATGGGAAGTGAGAAGCCCAGGGCAAGGCAGGAAGTAAGCCTGAGCCACTGGAGAGTGTCTTACTAACTTCCCTTCAGTTCTGAAGAGGGTAAGTGTAGGGCACAATCTTTATGCAGGAGTGCTGGACTTCCCCTGTCAGTCACCAATTGCACATTTCACCATGGGATGCCAGAAGATGTTGTCTCTCCCTCCCACTGTGAGAGTCCAAATGGAGCCTTGTGTGGCAATCCCAGTGAAGAATGGTCCTAGCCAGGATGCTGGTGTGTGGGGGAGTGGGTGGGTGGCCAGTAATAAGCAATACAGAGAGCCCCTAGAGTGCCGTGGTTCAGCTGATCATCTGCCTGGCCCAGAAAGCATCCTGCAAAAGGATGTCCAGCGCTCAGAGCAGTGGGTCACCAGGACGACCTGCAGGCTCAACATGATGAAGATTTTCCAAGGATGCTGCTCACCTCCGTGCTTCCCAGACATCCCGCAGCTAGAGTGCCATCTACAGAGGAAGGGGTGGCTCTAAGGACAAGCTTTACCAGGTCCCTGTGGCACTTCAGCTGACACACACAGGCACCCCAGAGCTGGAAGGGGACACATTGGGTCTTCTCTTCAAAGTTAGTTTGTGAGTGGCAGCAGGAGGCTAGTCTATCTCCCAGGGTGAAGCAGGCACTTGAGACAGTGCTGTGTCTCCTGGAGTAGGTACTCGGGCATGCAGGAGCTCCTAGATGGCACTAGCTCTGTGCTTGCCACGTGCATGCAGGTTTGTGGGCCCAGGAGGCCCACCTCTCTGCGTTCCTATACATCCTCTGCAGGTGTGGCCAAAGGCAGACTCTTGTATTAATGTCCTCTGATACACACTGGGGATGGATGCCCTTCCCACTTGTGTGTTACCTCTGAGGACTTGGCTGCCATGTGTACTAGAGAGCCCTCTGCAAGTGATCAGCATCCCTGAGCAAGGAGAGGGGCCTCCACTTTCTTAGTTCCACTGAGGCCAGGGGGCTGCCCTAGTAGCCAGTGCCAGTGGAGGGTGGTCTGATGCTAGCTGTCCATCCACCAGGAACCCATAAATCTTCAGCCCAGATGCCTTTCCCATCCTTCAGCCTCCGCCAGCATTCTGCCTCTAAATGTCCCCATCAGCCAGGTCATCAGAGTGGAATTGTGGCCATCAGCAGGCAGGCCGCTGGCCTCCCATTATGACCGAATGACTGATTCCGTTTAGAGAAGTTGTTCAGGGCACTGCCATAGACAATGAGTGCTGTCAGAAGGTTGACTGGAGCTTGCAGAGATGAGGTGGGAGGCGAGGCGGAGCCCCGTGGCCCAGGCTCAGCGTTTACTCACTCACGCGGAAAGCAAAGATTGCAGTGCTGAGCGTTTTGCTGCTGAAATCGGTGCCTTTTGACCCCAGAGGGCGAGATAATCCGGGGCCTGTTTCCACTTGAGCATGGGGCTGTGTAAACAGCTGGCTCTGAGTGCAGCCTGGCAAGGACCTGTCTGGAAAGCAGTCCCCCTGTTGGAGACACAGCTTTACTTCTTGACTGCAGGCCTTCACTGTATCCTCTAGGAGAATCTCAGCCCTGAGCTGGGTGCTTAGTCCAACTTTCGCTAAAGGAAGTTGAAGACAATATGCTCCCTCTGACCTCCTCCTGAAGACCGTGACTTGGCCATGGTTTCTTTTCTCCTTGGCTGTCAGGAAGCTCAGAGACAAAGAAAAGTTTAAGTGTGTCAGCAGGACAGTCCCTTCTAAGTAACTTCTATTTTACCTTATTTCTGTACATTAGGTTTGGGTTTTATTATGTTATTTGATGGGCCTTATACTACAGGCAACTTCAAATCTTTTGTTGGAAAAGTATCTGTAGAAGCAAAAAGACAGCAAAGTGGACTTCAGAAACAGGGGACGCAAGGGCAGGGTCCAGTGATCTTTCCTGAGGCTGAATTTACACTTGACAATGTGAGGGGTCCATATGCTACCCAAATACAACTTGTTCCATACCACCCTCCATCAGCCTGGACCATGCATCTGGTCACATGTTCTAAAGGCACATGCCCAGGACTCTCAGTTTGCTCTCTGAAGTAACAACCTCCCCCAGGTGTCACCACACCACACAGAAGATGCTGATTCTCATAGAGCTCAGAACTCAGAGGTGCCCATGGCTAAACCAGCACTGAAATGGAGGTGCATTCTCTCCCAGCAGAATGAAGAGAGTGAGGCAGCTAGAGAGAACACAGGCAGCTCCATGTGCCACTAATGTCACAGCTCTCCTGGATTGTGCTAGAGTCTGTGGGAGGGATGTAGACCCTGCCTGCCAACGCCTGTAGTCACAGAGAGTGGGCACAGAGCACTCAAGTAGAAGACTGGAGTTTGCATGGTGAGCTGAAGACGATAATAACCTATACAATACACACACACACACACACACACACACACACACGCACACACTCACTCACTCACACAAATACTAACACACACTCACACAAATATAATAACACATACACTCACACACTCACACAAATGCAGCAACATACACTCACACACTCACACAAATGCAGCAAAATACACTCACAAACACTCATACACTCACATACACAATCACATACACACACACTCACACAAATACAGTAACATACACTCACACAAATGCAGTAAAATACACTCATACACTCACATATACTCACACACTTACACATACACAATCACATACACACACACATCTTGAGTGACAAGGATTCATGAACCACAGTCAAGAGAAGGGAGTCAAGGACAACATGTGGCACTGCTTCTCCTAGCTCATCAAAAGTCCCACACAGATGGCCCTGAACATCATGGGAAGGCAGAAAGAAGCTTGTGCCCACAAAGTGGCCCCATAATGAGGAAGCCTAGCTATGGGGAAAGACCTACACTCTCACAGTCCAAGGAGCAACCAACCATGTGAGTGCTGAGACAAATCAATCCTCACTGATGAGTCTCAGAATCTTCCCAGAGCCTGTGTTGCACGGGGTAGAAGCCATCAGCTTTTCTGTCTCACATAAGAAGTGTGGCTTCAGGTCACCAAATATGGTTACCCTCTGGACAGTGTATTATTAGTTTTCTTGAGTAGCTAAAGCAACTTAAGAGAGTGCTTGTTTTGGCTCCTACTTCCCAGGAAGATGTGGTCCATCACAGAAGAGAAAGCTGTGGGGGTCACGGCAGCAGAAGCATGCACCCAGAGCCTATCACAAGTTGTTGAACAGGAAGCAGAGAGAGCTCAGGTGGAAACAGAAGTAGGTGTATCCTCCAAGGTCTGTCCCCAGTGATCCACTGTGGTGGAACTTTCCATTTCTTTAGAAACATGGTTGTGTTGAATGAATGTTGCAAACCATCCTGATGGTAGAGTGCTGATGTTTTGTCAGCTGGAAACTGGCACATGTCGGGAACATGCTTTTTGCTGGAAAACAAAGTTTAATGCACTCCTTGGAAAGCATGTGATCTTGGTCAAAAGGACATATCTCGTGTGGAAAGCATGATGTTGGCCAATTGTAGAGCATCCTTGTACAGATTTTGAGAAGGTATAAGCAGAGGCCCCAGAAACTGAGGGACTTTTTGCTTGGTATTGTTTCTCATTGCTGCTTCACTTCCAAAGATATAAGACAACACTTTGCTGAAGTTTGCTGCTGCTGAGACTTGCTGAAGATTCTGTCCAAGGCTGGGTTGAGGCCAGGTCAGGCCCTGTTTGGGGCCAAGAAAGCTGCTGCTTCTTCAGGTGTCCTTGCTGGTGCTCCTGGATAGCTGTATTCTTGTTGCTGTTGATTGCTATGTTCCCATTGCTGCTTCTGCTTGTTCCTGTATATGCTGATTTGGCTGTACTGATGATGAAATGCCTCAAAGACCTACAACTAAAGAGGTCTACACTCTCTCTAATAATATCCTTTCTCCAGTACCTTGAGTGGATGGGTTGAAAAGCATATAGAGATAATATAATAATAAATAAATAGTTCAAAAATATGCCTTCAATCCACATCTGTCATCTAAGCCTCATGCTACAATGTTTCTGCAGTCTCTACAAACAGCACCACTCCCTTTTGATCCAGCTCCACTTGGTACTTTTTGAGGAATGTTGATGCAAAACTCAAGTTCCCATTCACATTCTGCTGCCTCTGGAACAGCACTGTGTAAACAATACCACATTCTGCTATAGCCCAAGAAATATCTGGGTACCCTTGGACATGGCTGCTGGGTCCTTCAAGTGCCAGGGAAGACACCCCCCAGATGGCCCTGTTTGAGAATCATGCCCTGAAGGATCATCTCTGTGTTCAAGCACTCTCTATTCAGATACTCCTGAGCTCCCTTTTAAAGGGAAAACAAATCTCTCAGTTGAGTTTTCTCCTTGACATCCTGGAGCTTTCTGTGGGAGAGATCTATCCACTGAAGCATCTTTCTTATTGCCTCATACCACATTTATGGTGTTTCTGTATAATGGCCTTATTCTCTTTAAAAATTATCTCTTCTTTGCCCACATAGTTTTCTTTCTCTATAACTTTAAATACATTCACACCTCAAACTGTAGTTTTCACATCTTTTGTCTCTGCTTTTTTCTTTCCATGCTACCTATAACTTGGCTAAAAGTACCCGATGATAATCATCACACAGCCTGGATGTTATACCATCTGGACTTTCCTCCACCAAAATAAACTAGTCATTGATTTTGGATTCAGTCTTATGGGCAGCCAGATTCTTTGGCACAGTACGACACAAACATCTCCTATTCCAGTTTTAGACAGAATCCTTACTCCCCTCTGAAATCTCATGAACCTAGCCTTCACAGTCTGCATTTCTGTCAGTACTTGTTCTGGCCATCACCAGAGTGGCCCATTAATCTCTGATTGCACTGCTCTTGGGCTTCTCCAGCCTTCAGTTCCTTCCATGTTCTTCTTGCAAATCAGTTCCAGGCTTCCATGAATCACACGGTTAAGTTATGGTAGCAGCAACCCCACTTCTGGCACCAGTTTTTGTTATCAGCTTCTTTTATTGTTACTGTGATAAATACCTGACAGAAGTGACTTAAAAGAGGAAGGGTCCATTCTGCCTCGAATTCAGGTGAATTCCAGTTTGTCAAGGCAGGGAAGGCATGGCAGGATAGGTGGTTCTACCCTTGGTGGTGGGATCAGTGTGGCAGTTTCTCCCAGGGCTTCTCACGTGATGTCTAGGCTAGGAAGCAAAGAACAGGACAAGAAAAGGGCCAAGCTTTAACCCAGAGGACCTTCTCTGTATCCTTTGTCTACCACCTCAGTCTCATATCCCACAAGTTCTACAAACTCCAAAAACAGTGCTATCAGATAGGGACTGGACACTCAAACACATGAGTTGGTGGGGCATTTCACTCTTAAACCATTACACATGGCTACGGGACAGAAAGTTGGTACATCCACATGCACTGCTACTGTGACAGACCCAAAGTCTTCACCTTTGCCCCAGGTGGTGGGCAGAAGCTAATTGGCCTTGAAGAGACAGGCAGTGAGTGCTGAGAAGGAGGAGAGACCTGAGGGCCATGGCTTCACCAGCTCAGCATGGAAAGCAGAAAGCATGCCTGCTTAACTCATTGCTGAAGAAAGCTCTGCAAAGGCCACATGGAAAATACTTTAGATTTCTATGACCCAGTCTCTCTTGTGATGTCTCAAGTCTGCAGCTGAGGCTCCAAAGTGTCTTAAGCAAAGTCCAAGACTGTGCCACGATAAAACTTTGTTTACAAAGATCAGCAGCACTGGACTTAATTCATGCCTGATGGAGATGAGACTTCCAGGAAAATGCGCTGAAAGTGCCACACCTTTCCCCAGAAGAACAGGGAGAGGGATGGGTTGAGAAGTAAGTTGTTCTGCTGTCAAGAAGAATCTAGATAAAGTGGAAAGAAACTAGGGCTTTCTCAGAAAGGGTGATGATAATGGTGGTGGTGATGGTAATGGGGTGATGATGGGATGATGGTGGTGATGGTGGTTCTAATGATGGTAATGTGGTGATGGTGGGATGATGGTGGTAGTGATGGCAATGATGGTGATGGTGGGATGATAGTGGTGATGGTGGTGATGGTAATGGTAGTGGTGGTGGTGACTTTGATGATGGTGATGGTGATGATGGTGGTGGTGGTTACGTGGTAATAGTGCTATGAGTGTGGTGGTGGTGGTGGTGGTGATAGAGGTGGTGATGTGATAATGGTGTTGTTGATGGTATTGGTGGTGATGTTGATGATGGTGGTGGTTGTGATGATGGTAATGGTGACAACAGTGCTAATGGTAGTTGTGATTATTGCGGGTGATGGTTGAAAATGGTGGCTATGATGATGATGGTGATAATAGTGGTGGTGATGACAGTGGTGATGGTGGTGTGATGATGGTGATAGTGATTTAGTTAAAGACGAGGTCAAAGGGAAGGAAATGCCAGCACTATTGATGGGCCAGGAGAGCCACCTTTGATAAGTAGCTTAAGCATGTTGAAGGCTGGGTCACACTGGCCCTTTTCCTCCTGAGAGCTACCACATATTGGAACTCCCCCACAGTAGCTTCAGAATAATGCATGCTGGAGCATGTCTCTGGAGAACATGAAATCCCAAAACTTATCTCCTCTCTTGTTCTATTACCCAAATGTATCTCATCCCACCTCCCTGCAGTAAGTTAAGGGCCATCTCTTCAGATCTCTCTCTGTCCATTCTTGAAAATATCAAGTTCTTCTCTGACTCTGTTTGTCCTAGAGACATCCAGTGAGGTGCCACATTTTCCTCTTGACACACAATCCCTCTTATTCTTCCAGGACAGCTCACACTGTCCCAGGAGTACCGCTCATGAACCTCCTGCTTCAGCCCCCAGGGTTGGGATTACAAGTGTGAGCGCACACCTAGTTTCCTCTCAAGTTCTTTGTCTTATTTTTTTAATGGAATAATTGTGTCACTTGGGATTAACACTCTTTATAGACTTGTGTCCTCTCTATACTTCACACCTCCAAGTACAGCATAACTTGATCTCTCTGACAGTCACCCACAGTGGTCCAGCCTCCCATGGCATCTTCAGAGCCATTTGTCCTTTAGGATCTTTCTCCCTGCTGGTGACTTCCCTCAAGTCCTTATCTGGTTCACCCAGCTGGCCCACTAGCTAGCTACCCAGCCATACACCCAGCTACCTGAGGTTTAGCCTACTTCTCCATAGGCTGAATGGTTATTCTC
Organism: Lophiomys imhausi; assembly: GCA_907164525.1. NCBI lineage: Eukaryota > Metazoa > Chordata > Mammalia > Rodentia > Muridae > Lophiomys > Lophiomys imhausi. Next base: position 5,691,425 of record CAJQZJ010031795.1, on the reverse strand, counting down.
CAAGATCTCAGTCCCTTGCTTCTTGTTGGTTCTCCTCTCTACTCACATTCTGCTACTCCAGCCGCAAAGCCCACTGCTCCTCTCCAGTGGCTATGCCAGTTCTACAATGTCTCCTAACCAGCTCTCCCTTAGAAGAGCATCAGGTCCCAGGCTATGGATGTACCCAGTCCTAGGCCTTACTTGGACCCAGGCCAATATTCCACACATAGCAAGTGTGAAATTAGAGTTGGTCTGAGTAAGGGAATGGGGTGTTTGGGGGCCTATCGGGACCCATGTCTCAAAGACTAGGGACCGTTTCACTTGTCTCTCATCCAGTTGACCCTCAAAACTAGAGAATGGCATGGGGTCCATCAAGAGATGTGGCACTACAGGGGTTACTCAAGACCAACAGTGTACCATGCATTCCTCTCTACCTGCCTCTTTCTACTGTAATCTTGACCACAGTTGTCTGCGGTGCTTTGTTTCCATCTCTGAGTAGGGAGTTGGCCTTGTCAGTGGCCTAGAAGTTCCCACTGAATGGGACAAGGGCTGTGCCCCCCTCCCGCAGGGACTCTGCTCCCTGCCTTACTCCTTCCTTCATGTGCCTCAGGCATCTTTGCACCACCTGATAAAAGGACCTCAAGTACAGAAAGGTAAAGTGGCTATACACACAGCAGGAGCAAAGCCTGGACTGGACCCAGGTCTGCCTGTCTGGGTCTACATGGGTCTAGCCCAGGTGTCTGATGCTGCCTGAGGAACTGTTTCCCCCACTGCACATGAGCAGTGTGAAGAAGTAGGAGCATGCTGACTCTATGCTGTGTTCCAGTGTCCAGCATAGGACCAGAGACTTGGTAAGCACACAGATGAATACCAGCCCTTCTTTCATTATGAACCAATGGCCTCCTTCTCATACCAGAAAGTGCACAGACTTCAATGGTGCTAAATGCTGGTGGAGTGATGCGCACAGGCTGGAAACCCAACCTGACCAATTCATGAAGGCTTCCTGAAGACTGCACTGCCACAGGCCCAGAAGATCCATTCAGAACATAGTCGTCACCATGGATTCTCTGCTGTCTGCCCTAGGTTGTCCCCAGAAGCAGCCCCCAGTCAGATGACAATCTGTCCTTATCCTGTTCCCACCCCCATCTCCCTGCTCACCCAGAGGCAGCACCTTCAGGCTGTCCCTTGTTGTAACATGATCATGACAGGGCAGGATCTGGGCCACCAAGCTAAGAGACATCTTAATTAGTGGCTTTTCCGGCACAGCAGAGCCCCAAACATCCCATAACTTGTCTGGTGAGTCTGAGCCGGAAATCTAGGCTTCCCACACATCTGTGGGACAAGGTGGTAGCTCGCCTGGGTAGCTCTTAGTGGCCTCTTCTGCACAAGAGTCTGCAATATAGAAAGATGCTAGTCTGTTAACCACACCGTGTTAAACACATGTCTTAGGGCACACACTACTTCCTGTCCTAATTCTTCATTGAGCTCCCATCCCCCAAAGGTGTCACACAGACAACAAAAGTCATCATCACCTGTCTCACAGAAGTCCCTGCTTGGCAGCCTAGAAGACAAAGGCCAGATTGCAGCCAGCCCTGGCTGGAAACCCAGGTCAGATGCTTGTTCTGTGCCAGCCCCAGGTCCTGGAGACAGTTTCTCATCTGAGCGATGGTGCTACCTCTGTGTGTGCATCTTCTCCAGGGTCAGTTCTAATCGTGAGCCCCACATCTTAGAAATGAACTTCCCCTTGACCAGGGACCAGTCAGAACCACAGCCCAGTGCCAGGAAGAGTGATTGGAAGAGGTTGTGCAAGGTCTCCTCCCCCTGTGTTCTGAATTCCCAGGTATTATAGGTGTGGCTGAGCCACTGAGCAGACATGTGCAGGAAAGGATGACCTCCAGAAAGGAGGGCCAGGGTGGGGTGGGCTTCACTGAGCCTAGAAAGGATGGTGTTGATGGGTGTTTGGGTTTTTTGTTTGTTTTTGTTTTTGGTTTGTTGTTGTTCTAAGAAAAAACAGTTTACTTTTATTTTCATTTATTTGTATGTGTATGCTTGTATTCGTTTGAGCCAAATGTGTGTGGGTACCTGTGGAAGCTAGAAGATGATGCTAGATCCCTTGTAGTTAGACTTATAGGCAGCTGTGAGCTACCTGATGTAGGTGTTGGGAACTGAACTCAGGTCCTCTCAAAGATCGGAACATGCTCTTAACTGCTCAGCCGTCTCTCCATTCATGCTTTTTGGTTTTGTTTTTTGAGACATCTCTCCATTCATGCTTTTTGTTTTTGTTTTTTTGTCTGTTTGAAACAGTCTCACACTGTAAGTCAAGGCTGGCCTGAGACTTGTGGTAATTATTTTGCTTCAGCCTCTTGAGGGCTGGGATTACAGGAGTGAGCCAGTTTTATTTTAATTAATTAGTTAGTGTTTTGAGAGAAAATCTTGTGTGTTCCAGTTAACCTCACAATTCCCTATGTTGCCAAGGATGACCTTGGGCTCCTGATCCTCCTGCCTCCACTTCCCAAGTACTGAAATTAGAGATGTTCACCACCACTCCAGCATTGGAAAGCTTCATTTTAGAAATACCAGAAATGCGTGGGCAGACCTGCCACCACCACATGGCAGTGTCCTCACCAGCAGGAACAACAGCTGGAAGCTCCTAGCGGGAAAGATTGTCATCTTTGAGTCACTTGCTGTGGCCAGGGCTCTGCTATAGCATTCCTCAGGGGCTCCACATTCTCTGCTGGGTCATCCTGGGTGCCAGGGCATCGGCCTCACAGGATCTCTGAGGACACATGCCACATGCTCATTCCCATGAGATGACTTTGTGTTCAGTAGATGAGGCACTGGAATTGTGTGGTTGGTCACACTGTTGGAGTCCCAGCCTCCTGTCTATGGGGAGCAGGTGGCAGAAAGGGAAGGGAATGCTGGGTGGCAGCAGGAGACTTGGGGAGCCACTGGCTCAGTTCAAGAAGGGGCCAGATGAGAGAGGCCAGTGGAGGTGACCAGGTCTCTGTAGCTAAGATATGGCTGGACTTCACTTTTTAAGGCAGCTGAGGAAGAGTGTTTCATGGGTTCTGGTGGTGACAGCTGGAGACAAAGCTGCCCTTTGAACTCTCAACAGGTCCCAGTGGGCCCCACCTTGCCAACAGTGACATCTGAGATCCCACCTCACCAGCATGGCTGCACCCAGGACTTGTGGGATCTGTCAGGAGTACTGAGGTCAGGACCCTTGCCCTCTCCAGATGGGCCTGGGCTACCTCTGTCCATACCAAGAGAGGACAATGGCCCCTGTTGTCGGCCAGCCGCCCTCAGCCATGTATTTCAGAGACCTAGTGACCCTGAACAGCACAGTGACGAGGTCCCCGCTGACTCGGGCACATGCCTCCTCACTAATGAAGGGTTGTTAGTAAGGGTATTGACCTTGGTCAGCAGGCAGGAGCTTTCCATCTGGGGGCCAAGACAGGGACCAGGAGGGAAGAGAAATGTTTTGGCCTCCCCACCCACAGCACTTACTCAAAAACCTGGACACAACTGGCCAGGGGTCAGCTGGGGTCAGAAATGTGTGAGTGCTATTCGTGTTGATAAATGAAACAGTGATAACCATGCGGTACCATCAGAGCCGTGGCTGGAGGAGCTCCAGGTACCATGGAGAGGTGGAGTGGCTCCTAAGCTAGTGGGTAGGGCAAAGAGGCAGCTGGGAGGAGCTGGACTGAGTATCAGAGGACAGGTAGAAATCACAGAGGGGTACAGGTTCCAGACAGGAACATCTGGTGTAGATGAGGTGTCAACTCCTTTCCTAACTGTAACAACTGACTGCTGGGAGGGGAGATGCTGGGCACTGGAGAGGCAGGCAGAGGCACAGAGCAGCAAGCCAACAAGAAGGATGTCAAGCATGCCCTCTAGAACTGGGGCATCTACAGATTGCTTCAGCTAACAGCAGCAGAATATGTTCTTCTCCCACAGGGACCATGACCAAGATGGAATCCACTTTCATCCATAAAACACACCTTAGCACACAAAAAGCAAGGTGATGTGCAGGCCTGCTCTTAGGGTAAGGCACACATCCAAAGCCCAGGGACCAATGATGGGGAAAAGAATGTAAGAACTGGAGGAAAAGCCAGTCAGGACCAGCTACTGACTGTGATTTCAACCACTCGGCATCTGGAAAGGCATCAGCGAAGCAGCAGTGGTCGCCAGGGGCTCGGGGTAGAGGGGAAGGTGACACATAGGACACTTTTGTGCATCTCATATGTGTCTGACCCCAAAGGGGCTCAATACTGAGTGAGCCTAAAGATGAGCCACAGATTCTGGGGAGACATTTGCACCCCACAAGGTACCCACTGTCACAGGAATGCTGCTCTATGGGGTGCGGATAATAGAGGAGGGGAGAGGAGGGTTGTGAGAGGATGGGCAGTCTCTGTTGGTACCTTGTGCTCAGTTTTGCTGTGAACCTAAAATGGATGTAAACAACACAATCTATGTACCAAGCCAAATACAATAACTAAGTCAATGTGAGTGGGTCAGATGAGCCAGAGAGACGAAGGACTCGGACATACGAAAACTGGACCTTGAAGGCAGCAGAGATGCAAACAGCAGGGAAAAGAAAGTCTTCGTCCGTGGTATCAGGGCAGTTGACTCTCAATGCTAGAAAAATAAATCAAACCCCTACCTCACACAATACACAGAAGTCAATTCACACTGAGTGAAAAGAACTTCAGAAAAAATAAAATAAGATCTTTATGATCCTGAAGTAGGTGGAGTTTAAGAAATGACAGAGGTGGTGAGAAAAGGAAGAGAAGGGAGGGTGGTGAGTGTGGGGTGGGATAGTCTTAATGTGTGTTGTGCACTTGCATGGACATGATCTTATATGACCCTGTGTAATAAAATAAATATATGGTTTTTAAAAGGAGAAACTCTGAACGCCGAGGTTTCATTACAAAAACTGACCCTGGCGAGTCTCTCAAGGAAGCCCCAATCAGGGTCTCAGCATGCATTCCCCCTTTCTGTACAAAGGAAAGAAAAAGAAAAGAGAGAGAGATCAAAATAGGGTAAGGAATGAAGAGAGAGAGAGAGATACACTCAGAGAGATACAGAGAAGGAGACTGGCACAGAGAGAGGGGGGATACCTACAGAGATGTTCCTTGTTCATGGACAGGAAGGCTCATTGAGTTGTCCTCTCTATCAATTAGGACCTATAGACCCAATGCAATCTCAATCAAAACCCTAGAAAGCTATTCCGTGGATGTCAACAACAGATTATAAAGAGCAACAACCAGAATAGCCCATACGCTATTGAAGGACTCACAACTATCCTTTTAAAAAAATGACAGTGCCTCTGGGTGTGGTTGGGAATGAGGTGGACCACATGCTCCGCCAGTTCTGTTATAGCCTGCTGGCAAATCACAGACCTTCGACCTACAGGTGGGAAACCAACCACACCCAGGGCTGAGGCTACTTCAAAGTCACACGGCCAAGGTGTTCTCTACTGAGAAAGATAGAGGGTTGGGGCCTCAGCCTTGAGATGAGGAAGTGTGTTTGTGCAGAGCCAAGCCCAGTGACCAGAAGCCACCTGGACCATGTAGTTTCTGCTCACAATGAAGGTTCTATGATCCAGCAGTAATGGAGCAGAGCCAAGGGTACCCCATCTAGCCAGGAGACTCCTCCCAAGAATACCACTCTCCTCACTCTTGTTTTAGACTTACTCCCCAAAGTTTCTGATGTGACTTAACTCAAGACAGGAGCCAGTGCTCAGTGGAACAGAAAGCTGAGACAATGGAGACCGCAGAAGGCCACACCGTGTGTGTCTGTCTCTGGCATCCAGCTGTTGTGGAGAACAACCACAGGGCACCAAGGTCAAAGGAAGCAGTAGGGAGCCACTCTCTATCTGACCCGAGTCTGCAAGAGGAGTTTCCTGGACTCACATGGGGAGGTTTGCCTCTGAGGGCTGTGAGGCTGGAGCATTGTGCAGGATGCACTGGCATCTCTGACCCCACATGTGGGCTTGTGCCTCAGCAGAGCTCCCTAAGTAGATGAAGGGGTGGGGCTAGATGCATGTAGGTGACAGCAAGACATTTCGAGATGCAGGGTCCCAGCTGAAGAGGCTTTTCAGGGGCCACTGTGAGGCTAAAGGGGTCCCACTGACCTGGAAGCCAGGTACACAGCATGCTTGGGGCTGTCACCTTTCTGGCAGTCCCTCTGCTGGCTCCTGCACCTTCTCCTGGTTGGCTATACCAGAAGCATGGAAGCTATCATGCCTGCTGGCCCAGGTCCCCCCAACCAGCCTACCCCAAGGCACCAGGCACTCCATCACCACTCCCCTACATCTGCGGCTACTGCTGTCCCTGACTCTTCCCTGATCACCAGTCCCCAACTTACCTTGTCAGCCTTCAAACTCTGGTAGAGAGCTATACAAGAGGGAAAGACTAGATCTCTACCTTTTCTTCATTCCTGCTTGCCTCGGCCTTTTGGGACTGGACATTGGAGGCCCACATAACCCTCTTCATCCACACCTCTGACCAGATCTCCCCACATTGGGTTCTTGGGTGACCTGAGCCACCCAGAGGCTTGGGGGACATAAGAACTCATCTCTTCAGTTCCGTTTCCCATGGCTCCAGGTCCTTGCATATCTAGCAAGCTCCAATTTACAACCTTGACTCTCTGTAGTGATGCCTCCTCTAGGAAGCATTCCCAGCAGCACCAAGCAGTTGACCTCCCATTGTTAGGCTGCAACAACAATTCCCCCACTACAGTTTCCCGGTCATGTACAGGTCAGACATGCCCTTAGGTGGTAGTAGATGCAAGGTCTACTCTAAAGAGCACACACAGAAACAGGCAGTAAAACAAAGGTTGTCTGGATTCTGGCTGGCTTTTTATAAGCTCCACGGAAGCCAGCTCTGCTGCTGCCACTAGCAGGCTCAGCTTTGGTCAGGGAAGGACCTTCCATCCTAGGAAGAGGGCAAGAATGGAACTGTTCACTTCTCAGGGCTCTGAGATCTGAGCACTTTCAGCCTGGCAGGTCTGGACAGGGCTGCTGAGGGTTGGTGAAGCTGACAGGACCTCGGGTGCCTCTCAAATAGAATCCCCTTCTACCTCAGCAGGGCACCTGACCATACTGCAAGCTGCCAGCCTGTCCCCTACCTCTGTGCTGAATTTAGGTGATAGAGAGGGCTTCTAAGCCTTCCCAATATGTGGCCTTAAAGACCACCAGACCAATGGGAGTGTAGGGAAAATGGGTGGGTGGAAATGTTTATGGGAAGAGATAGATAACAGGGCTGCCACACTCCCAACCACTGTGCTGGGTAAGGTGTCACCCCCTGGAGGGAGCAGCCTCCAGAGTACCACCAAACTCCTTGTCTGGTAAATATGGGGCAGTCCCTGGTGTCCCTGAAGCTACCACTGTTTCTGTCACCATAGCAATCAGGCAGGGTCATACAGGATGCTGGTTTTGCAGGTAAGGCTTGGGGCTGGGGGGACTCCCACAGTTCTAAGACCCAAGACCAGGATGGAAGATACCATCATCCTGTCTCAGCGATCACACCTTCCTCCCCGAGCTGGATCTGAGTGCTGCCAGCTACCTCAGCAGCACAAGTACTTGGGGGTGGGGATTTGCAAACTCAGTCTGGAGGTTATGAGGTCACCACCCTGAAGAGTACATGGTGTTTTGAGCCTCATCCTCAATGTTCCAAGGTTCCTGGTGCATTGTGACAAAAACATCATAGTGTCCTCCCCGACTGGGGTGGGCCCATGAAAGTGAGATGGGGATTAAGGAAACAGGCAGACAGGCCGCCCAGAGTGTGAAACCAGAGCCTGGAAGGGCAAGGTTCGGAGCTGTGCTTTCCGTCTGCCCCAATACCCACTCACTGACACCAGACTTAGCGGAAGGGGACATGGATTAATCCAGGTCCCCATTATCTCAATTGCTTCTCCACTTCTCGGCTTGGCACTCTCTCTCCCTCGGCTCCTTGCCAGGAGGGGGATTGTGTTCCAAGAGAAAATACTTTTCATTTTTCTACAATTTCCGTTTAAAAAGTTCCAAATGTTCAGCCATATGATGTGAAACCAAACTTCAAGAAAATCCTACAGGGTTTTTGACGGTGGGGAAAACGTGGGGTCTGACATGCTGACCCGAAGGTGGTGAGGATCCAGTTTCAAGTCAAGTCTCTCTTCTCTGTTTCCTTGCCACTCCCAAGGAGGCAGCACCAGGCTTCCTCCTCCAGGATGGGAGGCTGCCAGTGGGGCAGAGCCTGCCTGGCCTCCCTCCTCAGGGATTCACCCTCATGTGTAGTTTATCCAGAGACATTCAGGGAAGTGAGAGACACGGGATTTGGCTCAGTTCTGTCAGGCTTGTGAACCTGGCATATGTGAGACCCAGTAACCAGGCTGAGTCAGTTCTGTTAGCTGGATGATTAACTTAGCCAACTTCCTAAAATTCCTGGAGGAAAGTTCTTTCCACCTTGCATATGGTTAAACTAAGACCCAGAGAGCTGAACAAGCTATGGGAGGAGGATCCTGGTGGGGGATTGGCACAGAAGGCAGGTGTATGGTTGGACTCACAAGTGACACGAATCTGTAACACTGATGAGCCAGTAGGTGACCCCTCAGTGTGAGGGATCTTAACCCTTCTACAGACCCAGCTGAGAAACACCAACTTTCTGTAGATAAATGCATTAGGGTCTCTTTCTGAGCTGACAGGAGGGAAACAGAGGGTCAGCCTGGGTCCTCCTGCCCACTACCTTCCTGGTGCAGCCTACAGGTCTAGCCATGGGCATGGGGGATGGGGTCACCTACCTATCTCAAATTTCTCATGTGAGAATAGCTAGTGGTTCACAACCATGTTCAAAAGCAAGGACTCAAGAGACAACTCAGAAGTTAAGAGCTCTGGCTGCTCTTCCAGAGCATTTGGGTTCAATTCCTAGCACCAACACGGAGGCTTACAACCATCTGAAATTCCAGTCCTGGGGACTCAACACCCTCTTCTGGTCTCTATGGACACTGGGATCTCTTGGGGCAGGAGGATCCCAAGATCAAGGGCAGCCTAGGCTACATATCAAGACCCTGTCTCCGAGAAAGAGAGAGAGAGAGAGAGAGAGAGAGAGAGAGAGAGAGAGAGAGAGAGAGCTAAAGCTGTGACTACTGTGAGCTACAGTAATTATCAGGCAATATGTGTGTGACTGCTATGGGGCTAACTAGCCCCTTTCTCGTTGGGTTTGATGCCTGCTCCACAGGAGAGAATTTGGGGTTGGTAATATAAACCTGGCCAAAAGTCCACAACGAGGGATGCCATAAGCCCTAGGGAGAACTTACTACTGTTGCTTTGGTAATTGGGCATTTTGTCAAGCTGCCTCCTAAACTCATCTCTGTCTGCCTATAGAATAGTGTGCTGTGCTCAGCCTTCATCAGAAGCATCTCACTGCAGTGGGCAGTGGTTAGTGCAGAACACACAACTAGCCTAAATGCTGAGAAGGAATAGTGGTGGGGTGCTCGTCTCCAAATGGGACAGCTATGCCATCCCCTCCAGGGCTCAGAGAACTTTGTGGAAGAGGGGGTGGAAAGAACGAAAGAGACAGAGGATGAAGCAATTGATGAGCAGCAAAAAACAAAAACAAAACAAAACAAAACAAAAAACATCTCTGGACATGCCATGCCATTACATTCATTGCATGGAACTCACAGCAGCTGAGGTTACCTGCACAAGACCAGCGCAAGCTTGGGTGGGCCTTTCAACATACCACCATGTGTGAGAAAGGGGCTTTGAGGGGCCACTCCTACCTGAGGGACTAGTGGCAGCTAATGGCTGTCAGAGAGGCATCATTCTCCTCAGTGGCTGAGCTACTGGTAAGCTGCACTTTCTCCAGACAATAACCTTCCACCTATGTCAGGCAAGTGACACTAATTAAACTCAGAGGGTCACATACAAAAAGATGACATGACAGTAGAAGGGAAACCTACTGGGAAGAAGGGCTCCACTGGGAGAGAGACGGGTGAAAATGACTAAAATTCATTATATAAATGTATCAAATAATTTAAAAAGTATTTAATTGATGGTTCTGGCATAGCTCTGTGGTGAGGTACCTGTTTAACATAAAAGGCCTTGGGTCTCACCTCAAGCATTACCAAAAGTAAGTAAAAGGAAAAAAGCCAAGCAGGACAAAGCGGTGTGTGGGTAGTGTGGGTTATACTAAACTCAAAACCCACAGATAACAGCATGCCTTCCAATGAAGCTGGTCAGGATCACCACCCTGCCCCACCCATGGGAGGCGCTGGCTGCTGCTCAGTCTGAGGAGTGAATGATGTCATCACTTTACATCACTTACTAAACCAGATGGGACTTGGGGCTGGGGATGTAGCTCAGTTAGTCAGATGTTTGCTTTACAGTTCCATGCCCTGCATAAAGCCAGGTACGGGACACTATGCACGTAGCCCCAGCACTGGGGAGGCGGGGGCAGGAAGATCAGATACAGGTATTTTTGGGTTGTGAGTTCAAGGATAGTTTGGGATACAAGGAACCCTCTATACAAGGAACAGAGCCTGGGGACCAGCGGCTCTGTACATGAAGGGTCAGGTCCCGGAACAGCAGAGCATACAGACTGGAGTCAGGTTTGTCCTAAATGTGGCATAATTCAGAGCAGGCCTGAGTGCCAGACTCTCTGGAGAGCCCCAAGCAGTCTTGAAGCCTGCATCAAGTGAGGAGTGGACTCTGGGTGGGCTTCAAAGCTTCCCCTTTGAAAGCTTCACCCCCTTGCTACTGCTACCGTCCAGAGCAGGAGCTTCCACAGCACCGAGAAGGAGCTGCCACAGCACCAAGGAGCATGCCTGGAAAGCTCCTTCCTGAACAGAGAGTTCGCCCACCTCATAGAACTATCATGTCTGCTGCCACCACCAACCCTCCTAAAATTCAGGCTAAAAAGTGGCTTTCCCTGGCAGTCCCCAGCACCCGCTCAGGGACACCCACCAGGACACGTGTTGATGACCTCAGGGTGCGATATCTTTTCCCTTAGAGAACACAGCCTTCCTCCTGCCATTGTCTCACTCAGTGTCAAGGATCAATCCAGGTGCCACAGAACCACTCTCTACTCCCGAGTGACTTTGAGGCATCCAGAGGAGGGTGAACTTCCCCTCTATGGGGTGGCAGACCAGACCCAACTCTGATCTCACCCCCTGCCACTGCCACCCCCACGGGTCTTATGATCTGGAGAGCCAACTCAGAACGTGAACAGTTGTTCCCACCTGTGAGGACCAGCTCCACGAGTGCCAGTGAGTGGCCAAGGCACATGGACCAGGTGGGCACTGCTCTGCCTCTCAACAGGTGAAGCCTGAGGACTAGGGGCTGTGTTCAGCAAGTCTCAGAGCTCTGTTCAGCACAGCATGCTGGCCGGAGCCAGGCCTGCCCCAAATGTGGCCTTAATCTAGGGCAGGCCTGAGAACCGTATCCAGCTTCAGCTCCCATTTGGAAGTGAGGAGTAAATGGACTCACACCAGGGCAGGCAGGATGTTCCTGCTGCAGCTGCCTTCTAGGTACCCCAACTGCGGAGAGCCAGGGATCTCTGCTGATCTGTCTAGGTACTTTTTATTCCTGGTGTCTGGCTTCATGTACATTGCAGGCAGGCAGCCACAAGCGCTAAGGACTTCAGGGCTCGTCTACCTGGAAGCAGCCCTTGACCCAGGATGGACAAGCCTGGGTGCAAAGCCAGGACAGCACAGTCCTCACGGCTCCTAATAGACAAATCTCAGCTGCCCACAGCTGCTGGCTGCCTCTCACTAACCCTTCCCTTCCTGATTCTCCCCACCCACCTTCCCTGTGTTTCCCGTGTGGGCTTCCTAACTAAGAGCCTGACCCTAAATCTCAGCATCTGCTGCTGAGACCTGAAGCCACAAGAGGACCTGCTCAGCTTTTCCCTTCACCTGTAAGCCCTTACATTTGTTTGGACCACTCTAGATAACACTCTGGGATCCTCTCCATTTGCTCAAGATGAAAAGAACTTTATACAAAAACAGTCTGAAGACAACCAAGACTGATGATGGCAACGTTCAGTGGACTATAGCTGGTTCTTGAGACATCTATTCAAGGTGGCGTTAAAAACTACAGAACACAGCAATAATCCTTGGTGTGAGTATCCGTGAGCCCTACTGAAGTCAGTCCCAGGCTTGCTGTAGTCTGGTTTCCAACTCTTTTGATCCCAGGAGTGAGAGAGAGAGAGAGAGAGAGAGAGAGAGAGAGAGATGCTCTAGGTGGGTTGGCTTCTGGATAATGTGGCAGCAAGGACCACAAGTGCTGGGGACCAGGTCATACCCGGGGTCTTAGATAGACCGAGAGTCCAGGTGTGGGACCTGTGGAAGCCACATGGTTTTCATTAGCCTCAGTTTCCTTCTAGGGATGTGGGAACAGGAATGGTACAAGATCACAGAGGCCCCTGCAACCTCAAATGTGCTTAACAGACAGAATACAAAGACCATGCTCATGCTGGTGGGGTGACTGAGGTCTGAGAGAAGGTCAGAAATAACCCAGAGCAAGTCATCTGCTGCAACCTGGCCTATGACCACAAGGGCGAACAGCCCAGAGCACATTGTAGACATCAGTCATTCACAGACTTGGTTTTAATGAGCACTTACTATGCCCTGGGCACGGTGCCCCCTAGAGGTGCTGTATCACCCGGTTGCCTGTTCTCAGCTGACACCTCCCCTGGAGCACCTGCCAGAAAGAATTAAGAGGTTGCTTCAGGAAGCCCCAGCTTAGTTCTGGAATGTTCCCCCAGCTGAGAAGGAGAGGCCAAAGAAGGAGAGAAGGACCAATTATGTGTTGCTGCTGCACTAAGATGAAAGGCGCTTTCTGTGGCGGCCCTATGTCCTGTTTGGGCTGTCAACAGCAATTTGACGAGGAAGGCTGCTGTCCTGACCTGCTTTTTAGGACTTCAGGATGCCCCCATCCAAGAGATGACCAGCCAGCATCTTTCTCAGGACAGTCCCCCACTGAATCTTAAAACCCTTAAAACTAGGAGTACTGATTGGAACAAAATTCAGTGCCATCTCCCACTAATGGCGTCTCAGCTCTGAGCAATGGCAAGTTAGCGTGGCTTTAATCTGCTGCTGGCTGTGGCCATCCGTGCTGAATGGTTGATTGTTACTAAATTCTAATTGGTTCTGGGTCACTCCCTTCCAAACAGCCGCTGCGTTCTCTTCATTTTTTCAATTAAATCTTAACAATTCACATCTGACAAAACTCAAAAATCTTGTCAAAAATGGTTCTGATTTGTATGGCAAAAAGCATACGGGCAAGCTGGGCTGGAGTGCGGGAGGCCAGCACAGAGGGCAGTGGCCAGCTAGCTACAGACACGCTGTGTGGTTCCTCAACCAGTGTGAGCCACCTTGACCGTCAAGTTGCACATAAGTGCTTTTTTTCCCCCTGAGCTGTGACTGTTCAAACCCTTTCATATTTCATCTCTCATGAAAAACTGCATTTGCCCCTCTTCATGTATATAACAGGAAGTGGGCTAATGTGGAAACAAAACAAAAGCAAAGGCCAGAGAGGTGACCCAGAGATGTGGATACCCAGGCCTGTGGTTGGGACCATGAGTGGAGAACTGCAGAGACTTCCTCCTCCTCTCTGCCTTCCTCAAGCCTGGCCATCCAGTGTTCCCTGCCCACCCCCATCCTAGCCAGGGACTCCCTCCTTGGTTCCCCTGGGCAGAGCCTCTGTTGGACTTCCCCATGTATCCCCTAGACCTTGGTGCATGCTTCTTGGTGTACACATAGCATCTCAGTCGGCACTCTATTTGGGGTTGCATGGATGGCTGAGTCCCCAGTACTGTGGGTCAGGCTGTGTATTGCTCTAAGTGCCTGACCAAGGTTTGGGGACAGTGAGCTCACTCAGCTCACTGTGTCCTGAGGTCTCTCTCAGGAGCTCATTGCCATAGGGATGAGCTGCCTCCTCCTCCTCTGTCCCTACATCCCTGGTTCTCACCTTGCACCCCATCCATGAGTGCCTTTGTGTGTACAGAAGCCCTTCCTCAGCCCTTATCCTGCTTCCTGGCTTGCGTAAGGACAATGAGCAAGCATCCCTGACATGTAGCAGCTCCCACCCCCTCGAACACTGTTCCCTTCCCTACACACTATCTTGCTGCTCTGCCATTTTAATCAGTGGTCATTGTTAGGTATCTACAAAGGCCATGGTGCCAGCTAGATACCCACAACATGCAAAGGTGGCAGAGGGACCCAGGGATGCACAGATAACTGGGTTCTTATCTCAAATGTGCTGGCAGCTCGTGGGCACTGTGAGACTCCCCTAAGTATCTGAGCCATGTCAAGGCTCTGAGAAGTCAGAAGACTAAGAAGACAGAAGGCAGCCTCTGTTCTCCTTTACAGCATCATATCCTGAGACCTCTGGGCACAGTGAGAATCTGCTGTTCACACCAAGAAGAGCAAGGCCTCCCAGGGCTGAGGCTTGGGAAACTCTCTGGGGCAGTACACATCTGGGAACAGTTTCTGCATCTAGCTCACTCTTTGGGCCCTGTGGCTTCTGCTCATCCAGGAAGACCCTTGGGAGCGTGCCACAGAGCCAGCCAGTACAGTTCACTTGTTCTCAGTCAGCCTTACGGGTCAGGGACAAGGCAGGGGATACAATCAGAATCCTGAGGTGTGGCAGCATCTGAACTCCAGTCCTAGCCTGGGTCTTTCTAGAACATCCTACATCCTGTACACAGCTGGTACTCCATAAATGCTTTCTGAACACAAGAAGAAAAACCAAGTATTTCAAAGACAGGAGCATGGGAGGAAGTTCTTCAGGTGGCTCCCAGAGGACTTGAGGTAACTTGGAAAGGAACCCCTGGGATTCGGGTTGAACTGTGGTTGAAGGAACCAAGCTGTGAATGGGACACTCACAGCCACTGCCCTTCAGAAGCAGCCCTGTCAGCAGGAACCTGCGCTGACTTATGGGGTGCACAGAAACAGCCCCCAGCAGTTCCAAAGCCAAGCCTGTACCTGTGCTATCTGCTGACACTCACTGACCCAGGAGCAGGTCCCATTCATTCCGGCAAGGAACTTGGAGGCAGGCAGAATGCTGTGAGTTTGAAATCAGCCTAGGCTACACTGTACTACCTTGTCTCAAAAATTAAAAAGAAAAAAAAAAAACAAGTAACAAGGGGGCTATGCTGAGGAGGGCCTCTTATGGGCCTGGAGTCTTCAGGAAGGGGGAACAGGGACAAGGAACACCTAAGGAGGTAAGGGAACTAATGTCCAGCCTCATATCCAAGGGAGCTGTCTGAGGATGTTTCAATCCAACAGCCACACCAAGGCACTGACTTAGCAGAAGTCAACTTGTCCACTAGGACAGACCCCTGATTCCACAACTCCAATTTCATCACTCTTTACTGACCCATCCCTTGGAGAATTTTTTTTTTTATCCAACTTCCAACTCCCTCAGGCTCTGGCTTTACTGGACTAGGATAGAGAAGATGTAGGGGACCCCAGGCATGGCAGTACCCTTTCTGGAAGTGTGGTCTGCAGCTCATCCCAGCCTTGCTGTCATCTGGTGACAACCAGAGTTTCCCAGTCCTTGTTTCCTACCCCATGGGCCCAATGGAAAAGATAGATGGGTGACCACTTAGGTGTTACCCAACTCTAGTAGAGCCCTAGTCTTGCTGGGCCTCCTGGCCCACAGTCCACTCTCCTTCCACCATCTAAAGTCCCACATCAGGCCTGGGTGTGGTGAGGGTCTGCTGAAAGAAGATACATACAGTTGACTGCTCAAGGCTAGAATCTCCACCCAGTCTGCAGAGGGACAGGGCTACTTGGGGCTCTGCTTGATACTGCGGCTTCACTGGGAGCCGTGCTTAACCATGCACCCCAAGACCTCACATCTCAGCCCATCAGAGAGCCACCCTCTGCTTGCCCACACCTCCCTGGAGCCTCCATGCACCTTGTGGAGTTCTGCGCACACCAGTAGATGACCAGCTCTGCCTTGCCCCTCCCATGAGTCACAGGCTCCTGGTCAGGGTTTCATTAGATCTTTGTCCAACCTTCAGGTTCCTACTGAGGTCACCACTACTAGAGCCTCAGGCAGAGGACCAACACTGCCACTTCTCTGCCTGAAACCTTAGGATGGAGTCCACACTCCTGAAAAGTTGAGCCAAGCTGCCCTCTCTTCAGGCCGGTGGCTGTCCTCCACACCAGCACCGCCCCCCCCAGACTCTAAGGTTCCACCCATGATCACCACCACCAGGCTGGCACACCTTGAACCTGAGCTCAGTTTTCCCCTGGTCTGGAGTCTCCCTCAGCTCCCTGTCCATCTAGATGACCCCACCCCCTCCATTCACTGCTGGTATCCTCCAGTCACCCACAGGTGCCTGGCCCTGTTCTCATCCAGTCTTACCTGGGCTCCCGGGTCTCGATCTCTCCTGCCAGGCTGAGACCTGAGCCAGAGGCTGAAGTGGACAGTGCCCACAGGTGATGGGCATCTCAGGAGGCTGGCCACACCACAAGTCCAGGTTCCAGGGCCTCTTCAGCCAGAAGGGGCTTCTGGGATAGATCTCTCCTAACTCCCAACACAGGGCCCAATGCAGGGTGCTTGTGCGTCCCTCTGTAGGCCCCAAGGTCTCAGATGAAGAAACCGAGGCTTCTATCAGTTGACCTAGCAATGGGGGAGCCAGTATTTACCAAGCAGAATGCAGCTGTATGGTCTGTCTCCAGCTGACCCCTGCCTGTGAGAGGGACTGGGCTGGATCCGAAGGGGAATGGGTCCTAGTAGAGAAACACTGGGAACTATGAATCCTGCACTCCTTCACTCCCAAGACCCCTCCCGCAGCCCCATTCAGGGACAGCAGGAGAGTGTCTCTAGTACATACTACATCCATTATCTGTGGTCCACTGACTTTGGGGTCCCACAGCATCAGCCATGCTCTCTTGACTATGGGTGTCCACACAGCAGCCACCCTGGATCCCTGAACCCCACCTGCAGCAAGGCCTGCAGCATGAATGTGGCTTTGACAGGTCTTTTCTGCATCTGTGGAGCAGTGCTCAGCACTGGGTCCCTAGGTTCTTGGTAAGGACCCCCAGGAGAGAAAGGGGGAGCCTGGGGCCCTGGTTCATTGTGGGGCTGCTATGGGCCTGGGCTACTCTCAGAGTTCCTAGGTCTGGGCTTGTCTTCCTTGAGCCAAGGAGGCAGAGCTTCACAGTCTAGGCTGGGACCCTGCAGCTGCTTAGCAACAGATGCTGGGCAGAACACCTGAGGGTGCTGTGGACACACACATGTACATGTACATGATCTTCTGCTGACACATATGTTCATGAGGACTTCTGGATATACATATGTTTGTGCATGCAGTCCTCTGTGGCCACACACATGCAGATCTATGCAGTCCATATGTGTGGAGGACATATGTGTGAGGGTTTTTTGCTTGTTCACTGAGGCTGGGCAGTAGCAAGGCATCTGGGAGCTGAGGCAAGGATGAGACGACCCTCAAGAACACACCACAGGGAGGCTATGGGGACAGTGATTGGCTACGGGACAGTGATTGCCACAGCTAGCTCTTTCCTGGCACGCCAGTGCAGACTCATCACAGCCAGGGTGCTCTCTGGATCTCATCTGCCTGGTTCCTTCTTCAAGTCCTGGCTCTGGCTCTGAGGAACTGTGGACAAAGACATTGTGACAACCCTGTGAGTGTCAGGCAGACTCCATTTTGTTCTGGGCCAGGGTCTTAAGTTAACTGATGGAGTTACAGTTAAGCTGTACAGTTATACCTCAGCTGTAACAGAAGCAATAAGTGGACTGCCCAGCCAGGAAGCAATGGAGCAGTGGGGGCTTCAGGGGCGTTTGCCCTCATGACCAAGTGCCACAGAGCAGCTGTGGTGACAGGCTGGGCTTTTCCAGTGTCTGCTCTGTCCTGTGGTGAAGAGCCACTTGCTGGGGTACCCTCTTTCAATGCCCTTCAATGTGTCAGTCACACACGGGAGAAGTCACCCATCTACCCACATCAAGGAGCCTTGAGTGACTATCACACACACACACACACACACACACACACACACACACACACACCCTTCAGGAGCCCTTACCAGTCTCGGTACAGCACTGCTTTGGGATCTCTGTGGAGGGTGACAAGCCTGAGCTCCACAAAATCCTGGTCCACATTGGCTACTGATGGTAGAACATCAATGCCAAGCATGCCAGTATGGTTTTTATGTGAGGGAGGGTGCGTGAATACCTATAGTTAATGTCGTACACCAATGTGGCTGGGCCATGGTGCTCAAGAGTCTAGACACTGCTGGGAAGGGTTTTTCTGAAATGTGATAAACATTCAGATGAGACACTGGATAGAACCAAATGGCTACCACAGTAAAGCGGGCTTCTCACGAGTACTTACAAGCCAAAATGGAGATTATCTGAAGAGAAGGAATTGTCCTAGTGACTGCAGAACAGAACCTCTGCCTGGGTTTCTAATCCACCCACGATGAGCTTCATCAGCACAGGATGGCACCAACTCTTGTTGACTTTCTAGCATGTCCATGTGGCCATGCAGTTTCTCACTTGCCCATTTGTCTGTCCAGTGCATCCCAGAGCTCCATTTTCTTCAGAGAATCCTGACTGACACTTAGCAGCAAACACAGAGCATACATCAAACAGAATTCCAGCACCGTGCACTTTCATCTGTATCTGTTAGGAGTAGGGTGAAGTGTGCATTCTCCATTTTTGTCCTGAGGGAAAAAACAAGACCAGTAACCACTGCCCTCCTCAAGCTTGGTTGCATCTTCCTGGAAACACCAGGTAAAGGACTCCTGGGGCTCACGGACCTGTGGTTGTGTAAGACCACAAGTCAAGATCTTTGCTTGCCCCTTAAGGCTGTGAGCTAAGAGTGCAGTGTTTAAGTCACAGAGTCTACAAGACAGAATGGCTGGGAGAATGGTTCTCTTACCCTGCTGCCATAGTGGGGCCTTGGGGAAGAGAACCCGAGGGAGCAGAATCCTAGGGACAGCTGGCTTGTCTGCAGAAAACTCTGGGATTTGAGGGTTTCTGGAGTGGGATGCAGCTGGGACCTGAAACAGTCCAACTTCACTAGCCCACCTGGACTGAGAGAACTCCTGGGTGCTGACACCCTATACAAGAGCTTAGGGATAAATGAACAAGGAACCTAGAAAAGAAATTAGTGCTCAATGATGGGATGGTGACAGATGTCCTTTAAAAAAAACACTAAAAAAAAAAAAAACCAACAACCCCCACCCGAAATGACAAAAGAGCAGGGAGGGGTGAGGAATGAAGCTCAGAGGTAGAGCCTGCTTCCCTGGTCCACAGGGGACCCTGAGATCCATCCCCAACACTGCAAGAAAGCCAGAAGGGAGGAGAGGCTCCGGATACCTTAGGGCTGTAGGAGGGCAGCAAGACAGTTCACACTTCCCTGATGCAGAGGTGTAGGATCTGCTCTTCGTGGAAGCAGAGAACATTTAAAATGTTCATTTGTAGCTTTGATAAAACTGAACGGGCGGAGGAACAGAACAGTGAGGATGAGCTGGATTTCTATTTATGTTTAGTTTGCTGACAATGAGCCAATCCCACATGGAAAACTCAAACCCCCAGCCTGAGGGTCTCTCAGTTTAAATCTTCTAGGTATCCAAGTGGAAACGATTTTTTTTTTTAAGGATTTGGCAGGGGGTTCCACAATGTGCAAGAGGATTCCACACTCTACAGAGCTGCCTGGCTTGTAAGCCTCCGTTGGGGTCTACAAAGCCAACGTTTAGGAGCTGAGTGAGGCAGAAGGGCCAGGAGCTGGAAGCCAACTAGAGCTATAAGGCAGAACCTGTCTTTTAAAAAATTAACAACAATAATAAGTGGGCTTGTCTGGGGCGAGTTCTCATCTTGGAGGCCTGAAGATAGTCTTCCTGCAGCATAATTGGTCACACATTCGATTTTTCTGCTTTTACAATGGATTTCCTATTTTAAAATAAATAAAACAAGCAAACAAGCAAATAAACGAGTTTAGTAAAAACTCAGGCTGAATCTATAGTTAAGGGTTGAAGCCTGCTTGAAGCCTGGGATTTCATCACCAGCCTCGCAAAAATAAAAATGTATTTAAAAGAAAAAAAAAACTCAGCTGGGGTTGGTGGCGGCAAATCTTTAATCCCAACATTCGGGAGATAGAGGAAGATAGATGAGTTCGAGCCACCGTGGTCGACAGAATAAATTTCAGGACAATCAGGGTTACACAGAGAAACTGTCTCAGGAGAAACAAAACAAAAATTAAAGAAAGCAAAGAAAAGGAAAAAAAAACAACTCGGCTGTCTCTGGGTGAAGGGATTTGGAAAGCTCCTTCCTCTCCTGTGTGAGTGTGTGAGTGAGTGTGTGCGTGTGTAATTTTCTATAACGAATACTGCTTCACTTTGAAGCTGGGGACATACAGGACCGATTGACTACCAGCCCGTGATGAGAGCGGGCCTGGGTCCTGCTTGCCCGCAGGGATCTGGGTCCCAGAGCCGCCTCAGCGGTTACTGTGCTCCAGGACTGCCAGTTGCCAGTTTCGGGTCTGAATCGGAAGGTTCGAGGGTCTGGCTTCCGAACGTCTCTGGAGCTCCGGTCTAAGGTGAGCGCCAGGTTCCGCTCAGACCCCTGGACACACTGCGCGCCTCGCCGGCTCCGGAGCGCGTCGCCTCCCGCGGGCCGCGGGGTCTCCGGGGCGAGGTCCTTGGCGCAGCAGAGGGTGGAGGGCCGAGAGGTGGCTCTTAAGGAAAAGAAGTTGAATCATCAGAGAAGCCATTAGGCTAATGTGATGTGCTGTAAGACCCGGGATCAATGCGGCCAGGCCGCGGTGGGGGCGCGGGCCTCCGAGCATGCGAGGGCTCCTGTCCATTTGGGGGAAATGGGTTTTAGAAATTTCAGAAAGAAAACTCAATTCAAATCCTGAGAAGCCTTTATGTAAAGGTGCTGTCGTGGCCAAGCTTCGAGAATCACTCAGAGAGAACTCCATGTAGGTTGAGGACAGTGAACTCGGTGGGGTGAAGCTAAGATCTGGAGGGGGACATTTACCTCAGTGGGGTGAAGCCAAGTTTGAGGCTCTAAAGAAACAGATGAGAGAGGCTCACGTACCGTACTGGGTGAGGATTGAAAGTGTTCCCGGGGAAATGCTGGTAGCTGCCCAGAGGGGCTGGGGTCTTTAGACCTTAGACACTCCCGGGAGCCCTCAGGCAAAGGCTTCTGTTCCTCCACGCGAGGGCAGAGGAGAGAGCTGGGTGCAGAGGCAGCCATCCAAAACCTATACAGAACCCACTCTGAGCATAAGGCCAGGGGGCACGATGGTCTCCCAGCTAGTCCCATGTTGGTATGAAGGACCCTGAGACCCGCAGTAAAGGCAAGGCTAGACCGTGGATCTGAACCTAGGCATGTGTCTCCACCAGCCCCCATGATATTAAGGTGGGCGACGAGAGGCCCCGGAAGAAGATGAGCTTCTTCAAGACCCTCGCAGTATGTCTTCCCCTTTCTGCTCTCTCTGTCCCAAAAGCCCTTTCTATTATTCTCTTCTAGAGCAGAGAGGAGAGTGGTGGCTTGTGAT
The DNA here is from genome assembly GCA_907164525.1 of Lophiomys imhausi. Lineage (NCBI taxonomy): Eukaryota > Metazoa > Chordata > Mammalia > Rodentia > Muridae > Lophiomys > Lophiomys imhausi. The sequence goes on along the minus strand of CAJQZJ010031795.1, from coordinate 5,669,925 downwards.
CTGTCTTGGGGTCACAATGGGCTTGTACATCGAATGAGCTGGTAAGATTGGATGGGCCAGGGTCACTTTTCAGCAAGCTGGAGGTTGCTGGGAGGTGGGATGCTCAGAGAGCCAAGCACACCGTTCTACACTCCACAGCCATCCCTAGGAGGTAAGGGGCATCCAGAAAATGTTTCCGGCCTTTGCTCTACAACCAGTTTCAGTCAGCCTCAGTGGTATGCCAGCACCACTCGCTGGCTTATCACTGTCAGTCAACTGCACGATCAGTCCCGCCAGGTCTGAGGGAGCCCTGTAAGGCCCCCGGGTGAGTTCCAGCTTCTGTCCCCAAACCTTTAAAAAGGAAACGGAATGAATTCCAGTGTGGGGTCCTCAGAGCTACCCCCTGGTGTGAAGAACACTCTGGAAAAGAGTAGGGGAGCCTGAGAGGCAGTGGACTCTCCCATTTCTGGTTCCCCTCATTTGCCAAGCTGAAAAGAAATCCCAACTTTGCCTCTGTCTCCCCAGGTCACCGGATGTGTGCGCCTGGGAGTCAGACCGGGACAGAATCTTTTTTCGTGCACACAACCAGGATAGCACCCCTGTCTGTTGTGGGGACACGACGCAACTGTGGGGCTCAGCTCATAGTCCTAAGATGGGAGAGAGCCTCTCTACCAGTCAGAGGCTCGGTCCCCATCCCAGGGAAGACGCACGGAGCGCAGTGAGCTCCACCAGGCGCCCTGTAGGTTGGAGGGGTCTGTGTCCAGGGGCCAGGCTGAGCCCCTCCCACTTAACCTTCCGTCCTGGGCCAGGGCAAGCGTCCAGGGCCTGGACCTCACCAGCACCCGCGTTCGCGTGGCCCCCTGTTCCCGATGCCTTCAGGACCCAGGCGTCCCCACCACCGCCAGTCCCTTGCTCTCAGCTCGGAGCGGGACCTTTGCTAAGTGACGCTGGGCACCCGGACCTCCCTAGGGACAAGCGGGGTGAGGGGGTGGTGCGGCGGCCGGGCGGGTCTACCCGCCGCCCGCCGCAGACTGCGAGACGCCAGGTGAGAGCTGCCCGGGCGGGAGCGGAGGGGCGCCGCGGGCCGGGCGGGGCTGGGCCGGGACGCGGGGACGGGGCGGGGCCGCGAGCCACGGGCTCCCTGGAGACTCTGTCCCGAGCGCCTGAGCCCAACCCGGCCGGAGGATGGCCGGCGTCTCTTTCCTGGGCTCCGCAGCTCGCACCGACTGTGGCGTTCACTCCTACCTGAAGGGGTAACAGGGGCCTCGAGGCACAGGCGGACAGGTGCTGACGCGCGACCCGCACCCGCGTCCGCAGCCGGGTGGCTCGGAGAGCGCGTAGCCCCGGACCCTTGGCGGGCGGCGTGACCAAGAAACCAGAGCGCCCGTCTCAGGGACGGGCAGGGCGTGTGCGAAGGAGCGCGAGCCCTCGGGAGAGCCGAGCGGAGAAAAGCAGCGCCGGGCTCCGGAGAGAGAGAAAGCAGCTGACCGAGGGAGGGGTGGGGGGACGTTCCGGAGCGAGCGCAGCACCGGGGCGAGCAGGCTCCGGGCCAGCGGAGGCGTCTCCTGCACAATCCCGGAACGCGCAGAGCCCGCGGGTGCTCAGATGTCTAGGTCCCGGGTCTCCGCGGCGAGCTGGATGCAGCCCTTCTTCCGCCCGCCCTTCGCGAGTGTCGCCTCTGGGCGCCTAGCCTCGCCCCCCGCACTCTGCGCCACAGAGTCACTCGTGGTCCAGAGACACAAGATCTGGATCTCAGACCAGAGAGGCTGGGCACCACCCCACGCTGCGTTGCAGGGTCGCCCGGATCGCGACCCTTAAGCCCTTTTGCCCCTTCATGCTTCCCAGGAGGCCGTACCCCGGGTGGAGAGTCCCGGAGCGGTCACCGTGACCAGAACGGGAGGGATGAAACCACGGAGAGCTGTGTGGGAAAGAAAAAGAGGACGGTTTGAGACCAAAATAGCTCTAAAGTTAAATGTATGGGCTTTAACGGCCGGGAGGAAACAGTTTTTCAAAAGCGGAGTTTTAAGTGGACCCAGGTGAGACCCGGATTGGGTGAAAATAAACTTAGAACGTACAGAGAGGCTTCTCTGTGGAGCACACAGCCTCCTGTTTCACAGTCTCATTAAACTGATTTATTTCGGTTTATTTTCAAATATAAAATCAAGTAGAGATGTTGAAATAAGGTCTCTGCCCCTGGCACTTCCGCAAGTACAGATTCCTAATCAAGCTCTTCACTTCCATTTTTCTTTTTAATTTTACTGTATATTTTAGACAAACCAACATTACATCGTTTTACTGGTAAATTCATAAATTTCTGAATTTATGCAATTTAATTTAAAATTAAACGCACTTTAATTTCTTCTTCTTCTTCTTCTTCTTCTTCTTCTTCTTCTTCTTCTTCTT
>CAJQZJ010031795.1:5641416-5664662 GCA_907164525.1 Lophiomys imhausi | reverse complement strand
CACACACACACACACACACACACACACACACACACACACACACACACTCAGATGGGCTGACTCCCCCAGCCCCCTGGCGCCTTCTCCTGGGCTGTCTGGTGCCACCTTGGGGGCCCCAGGCCCAGTGTAGCCTGGGGGCTGCACATCTCAGCTGTGGGGTGTCTGCTCCAGGTGGAGCAGGGAGCAAAGACAGGTTTTCCAAGGTCCTCTATTGAGACTGGGACTGACCTGACCCCTTCAAATTTGGAATGCCCTCTCCCAATTAGACACCAAATAAAGTACAGCTCCTCCCACAGAGCAGGACCTACCTGTATGTAAGAGCAGTCAGTTTGGGGGCAATGGAGATGGGTGACCCTGGAGGTCCACACTGTTCAAACAACTTCCCCTGAGATCCACACAGAGACTACTGATGGGCCAGAGGAGGCAGGAGCAAGCTCCCCAGCGCCTTGCTGAAGAACCAGCGCTTTGTTTTGGTTCAAAGAATTTCTACACACATCCTGCTGTCTGCCCCAAGTGTGTGCAAGGACAGTGGCCACACAGCCTCATGAGCTCTTGTGACAGAGTTGGTGACTGAGAGCCCTACCTTCACCTGCCTGTGTCTTTCATTCGTTCTGTCCTCACAACTCTACAACACACCATCATCTTTACATCCCTATTCCTTACTCCTGAACCCTTAAGCCTTCCCAGGAGGTGCAACTGGATCTCCCGTCAGGAGGAGAGTAAAGTTTAGGATCAGAGACCCAGAGAAGGCTCCAGCCTGCCCCGCCCAACTACCCCAGGGCAGTCTTCCCAAATCCCTGGCCAGCTTTAGGAGGGAAGCACCCACTCACTCAGGCCTGCTACCAGAAGCGTCTCTGCCCCAGCGACCACACAGCAGCAGCGACTGCTTCCAGAAAACGTCCCTTTTTATTCCATATGCAAAGAAGTAGATTCATGACAGACAAAAAAAAAAAAAAAAAAATCTTCGCCAAGCCAAGAGAACCAAAGCCGCCCAGGAGAGAAGCTCTCTTCGAAACAGAGAGGCCCATGACAGGTTGTCTCAAAGCCCTGCGGCTCTCTGTGCTGTCTCTTGGAGGGCCCCTGCTGTCTGGATTCTTGCGAGGTCCCCAGAAAAAGACAGCCTGAGTTAGTGCCAGGATACCTCGGGGACAGTCACTCTGCCGTTCCTTGGCCAGCCCATTCCAAGTGTCTGTTTGCTGCCGAGAAGCCCCGCTTCTGCTCAGCACTCAGCGTGGGCAAGAGCTTTCGCACCGTGGCTTTCTTCCAAGCGGGGCTCCAGCCCTGCAGCTGGCTGCGAGTCCCCGCTGCGAGCAGTCCGGCACACTCTGGAGCGGCTGACCACAGAGGCAGCCGCCCCGAGGGACTGAGAGGCGCGAGGCGCCTTCCACCCGCCGCCTCCTCTGGGCGCTCCTGCACCGAGGTCTCCGGCTGGCTCACACCAGCCCCGGCATCTGCGCGCGAAGGAAGGGCACCGAGGCGGCGGCGGGGAAGGCGGCCAGCGGGTAGGCCAGCGCGCCCGAGAAACCGAGCAGCGGCGGTGGCGGCGCGGGTGCAGGCGGCGCCAGCGGGAAGGGCAGCGCGGGTGCCGCGGCGGCCGGGGGATTCTCGTGGTAGAGCACCGGCACGCGAACCAGGCGCTGCGCTCCCGGCGGAGACAGGCTGGCAGCTTCCAGCTCCGCCGCTAGCTGCCGCTTCCACTTGTTGCGGCGGTTCTGGAACCAGATCTTGACCTGTGTCTCCGTGAGCTGCAGCGAGGCGGCGAGGCCTGCGCGCTCCGCGCTGCTCAGGTAGCGCTTCAGGTCGAAAGTGGACTCGAGCTGGAAGACCTGGCTGCGCGAGAAGACCGTGCGCGTCTTCTTCTTGCGGCCGCCGCGCGCCTCCCCTGCCGCCGCCGCTGCCGCCGCCGCCGCCACCGCCACCGCCGGGGCCTCCGCCAACTCCGCAGCCTCCTCCCCGCCGGCCGCCGGGCCTTGGGTTGTCACCTCCCGCGGCACGGCTCCTGGCCCTGGGCACCGCGGCCAGGTGCTCTCTGCGCGGCCCATCTCCTCGCCGGTCTCCGGAGAGTCCCGGTCGCTTGCTGCAGGGGAGAAACGGGCACAGCGGTAAGTTCGAGGGGTCTGCCCTAAAGGAGTCACTGAAACTGGCTTCCTCCTACCTTCAAATCCCCCACAGCCACCATGCCACAAGCTGGGAAATACTCCCTGTGTGGGGGTTGGGCAATCCAGCACGGGATGGGGGTGGGAGGGCAGGAAAGTGGCCGAGGCAGAAGATGAAGCCATAGACTAGGGAGGGCTGCGGCAAACACGTGGCACCACACACCCAGAGAAGGACCTAGAGAAAGAAAGAAAAAGGCTAACCCAAAAGACCTCTGGGACTGATGCTGGCTCAGCTGTACCTCGGGCCTCCCACAACAAAAGGCAGGCAGAAGCCCTTCTTTGAAAGATGTCTTTCAAAACTTTGAACGAGGTCCTTCAACGTTATGTACACAGAGAGCCTGCCATACAAGGTAGCAGCCAGGGGCCAAGGCCTCCCAAACACTCGTGGAGAAACAACTCTTAGGAGAAACGAATGCATATTCCCCAAGGAAACTCCACTGAGGTAACTGGCACAACCCTGATCCAGATGCCCTCAGAGGCAGGCCCTCTGCAGCAGCACAAGAAGGCTGTTCTGTGGACCACAGCATCCCTACCCTGTCCCAAGCATCTCCTACACCTGCTTGGAAGTCCTGCTCACAGAGGACCTCTGGGCTCATACTCCAAGTCCCAAGCTCAGGTCTGACAAAGGATGTCACCAGGTTAAAGTTCAGGTGGGTCCGTGGATCTCCTCTAGACTTACAGGGTCCTGAAACCAGTTCAGACCAGCCTGTCCTTCTGCCTGCACAATGGATCAGAGGTTAAGATGGGTTTTGGCCCAGCTTATGCCTCAACGTGGTGGGCTTGTGTGCTTGGCTAAACTCTGCCTGGTATCCTTGGAAGCGTGCTGATTTCCAATTGTGCCCCTGCCCAGGCCCCACGTTCTGTACTCTCTCAATGCCCACTGCAAAGTCACATAGCAGGATGGTATGTATGCAACCAGACCTAAGGCTTCCAGCATCACCACAAAGATACCCCAAGCTCCAACACTCATGGAGGTCCATGTGCTAATCTGACTCACCTGCTCTGGTTGGAACAGGGGACTCTAACCCGTATGGCACGAAATAAGGAGGAGCCACCTCTGTTGGGGATGTTGGCCACTGAAGATGGCCTAACTAGATGGGGCAATAAAATTCGCCCTGCAAGAGTCTCATCGCCAGCTTTCAGGGTGCCATTTGGGGCCCTGTTTAAGTTTATGTAAAGAAGGCAGGCACCACAGACCTAGGCTGGGAGAACTGTCCTTCTGCTCCATACCGTGGAAAAGGTGAGTATCTAACGGAAAAGAGTGGCCCCAGGCCAAGCTTCTACACCAAAGCTCCTGGACATACACACAGATGGCTCCCAGAGCCTCATTGGGCAATCTTTTAGCTATATGGGAGTCTGCATGTTTAGGGGCAGCCTGGCAAAGAGGGGGAGGGTTGGGAGAGATTGCCATATCTTTCCTAGTCTTCTAAAGGGCTGCTCTCTACAAAGCAGGTCCTAAGAGAGACAGGCAATGAGAATCAAGATATTCAGGCCAGAGGGGTAAGTGGGTTCTGAGGATGAGAAGCCCCCACCCCCATTCTCTGAACCCTCTGCAGAAAACAAAGGCCAAGGAGGGGGAGGGGCAGAAAAAGAAGAGAGCAGTGGAATGGACCCTTCAGAGTGGGCTCCCACCAGTCTCAGCCTCGGGCCCAGAGAAGCCCCAAAAGAAGTCCCAGGCCCAGCCCAGATCCTTTCAGCAGCCAGCAGACCAAAAGACGCAAGAAGCCCTTCCATGCAGACCCCATAACGGTGGCCCCTCTGCTCAGGCCCTCTTTATTTTAGAGCTTGGCCCCATGGACTCCCCTCTTCTGCCACCCTACACACTCCCTATCCCTATCCCCCCTTCCTGAGGCCTATTTCACTCTCCCCTCTCCAGTCCGCAATTTCGTGTTCTGGGGGTCGGGGAGGGGGGGAGGCCCTAATCCTCGCCTTAGTACCTTCATGCGTGCAGCACCATCCCTGGTCTCCAACAACTGCCCAAGCTGGCGTTCCAAGGGGGTCTCAAACCACCCAGATCCCAGTGCACAGAAGACAATCACGGCTCACCAAGCCCGAAGTCACCAAAAGAACGCGCAGGGAGGAAGCAGGGCCCAAGTAGGGCACTGTGCATTGCCCACTCCTTCCCGCACCCTCACTCACTGTCAGGGCTCAGACCACCTCCGTAGCCGCCGTGCGCCCGTGGGTACCACCGCGTCGCGCCTCCGCAGCCAAGCGCGAAGGGCGGCCCGGGCCCGGGAGGCGGCCGGGGGCCTAGGCCCAGCGCCCGGGCCCTGGCCTCCCCGCCCGGCCCGCTGCCTGCGCGCAGCTGCCGCCGCTGCTGTAGTCGTCGTCGCCGCGCCTGCTCCAGGTCCTCATCTTCGGGGTCTTCGTCGTCGTCCTCCTCCTCCTCACGGACGCCATCTCCCTGGGCAACACGCCCCGTGCCCTTGGCCTCAGCTGCCAGCAGGTTCTCGATGAGGAAAGAGGAGGCGCGGGCTGGCGTGGCGCGCCCAGGCTCGGTCAACTCATCCGGCATCGCGGCCGCGGGCCCGTCGGGCAACGCTGGGATCCTGGCGGGTCCCTGGTGCCCCCCGGCGCTGCCGCTTCCCGGCCCCGCTGTGATTGTGGAGCCGGGCGGCCCAGCGCACGCGCGGGCTGGCCCTGGAGAGCGGCTGCCCGGAGCGCGGGCGTCGGGCTCCTCGAGGCGGGCGTCGGCTTCTGCGCCGCGCTGGGCTGGGCGGGAGCGCGCCGACAGCGGTTCCCGCAGCAGCCCCGCTTGCCTATCTCCTAGCGGTTCCAGTCGCCGCCCGGGGCGGCCTCACGGGGGGCGGGGGGCGCTAGGGGCGGGGCCGGGGCGGGGCCGGGCCCAGGCGGCGCGGGCTTCGTAGGATCAGCCCCAAGGACCGGCTGCGGCCCTGGGAGAGGCCACTGCCGGCGACGCCGCCCGGACGGACCCTGCGCACAGCGCGCAGTCGGCGGCGCGGCCCAGGCGAGACGGCCGGGTGGTCGCGCGGGGCCGACCCCGCGTGATACATTCCGGCGGTCCCCCGCAGCCAGGTCTGGGAATGGAGGAGGGTGGGGCCTCGGTTTGGAGGCCTTCCATTGGCTACAGGGTCGCTGTGAAACCCAAGCTGGCCAATCGGGTCGGATGAGAGCCGTACTCACCCGCCCAAAACGAGTCGGAACCCGCCTGAGTCCGTGTGAGTGTGAATTTGCGCGCGGGTCAGAACTACAGACGATTGGATCGCAATCTTTTTTTTTTTTAACGACCCCACGTGCAATTAAAAAAAGGGAACTCTGCCAAAGCAAGGTTGCAGAAATGCGTCACGTTTTAACACTCAGGCATAACGAAATACGCTGTCGGTGCCATCGCCACGCGATGGAATGTTCTCGTTTTCCGGACTCAGTCTCGGTGTGTAAAAAGACCCAAGCCCGAAGGACCGGGCCCTTGCCCCATGGTATCGTGCCGGGTGGGAACTGGTTACATCCGCTTGGCACCTCCATTGTCAAGCTCTCTTTTTTTTCAGGCTGGTGAGAGCTTCAGGCCCAGTCCCTGCGCAGGACTGTAGGTCTTGAGGGACAATTCCTCTTTCTGCCTCTGTTTCTTTCCCTGCACTGAGTGAGTTGTCTTCTCCCACTTCAGGAGCAAGGCCGCAGAGGGTAACCCAGACTTCGCTAAGGCCCGCGGAGCTGTGACCCACTTACGACAAGAGCAGGGGACAGCCAAGTCATTGAGGGGCGCTCTTCACTGGACGCGGGTTATCACCGAAAGGCGCGTCCGTCTGCTCAGTGCAGGTCCACAGCCAGTGCCCAACAAAGTATGTCCCACTTTCCAGGAAGGAGATTACCGACCCGGAGCTTCTGCCTGCTTCACTTAAACGTCCCAACCAGCGCGGTAGAGGGAGCATCTCACCCTATACTTCAAAGGGGGAAAACTAATGTGAAAAGAGAGCCTTTCCCCCCTTCCACGGTAAGTGGCTCTTGAGGTTTGGAGCTCAGGGCTTGCCCTGAATAGGAGGAAGGATGAGCATCCAGGCCGTGGAACCTTTGGGGTCTGCGCCCTGGTGCAGCCTCTATTGCCCAATGCCTGGTGCGGATGGCTATAAACCTGGGTGGAAGGTGGGCTTTTTGCACACAAGGACTCGATTTCGGACCCATATTCTGCAAGGCAAATATGAGCCATGGCAAGCAGCCACTTCTCGTAGATGAGGGCTCCCAGCCAAACTAGGTGTCTCCAGGAAGTGTCTGAGTCCCCCAGGGGCTACTACTTCCTTGGTGTCCAGGCTCAGAAAGACTTGGAGACCTGGGCAGAAGGAAGGAGGGAAAAATTAGAGTCCAAATTCGTTTGTAGGAACCAGTCACAAACCCTGGGCCGGCCAATCTCAGGTTGTTTTTTAAGGAATGAAGAAACTGAGACCAGAGGGGAGCCCTACAAATATGGCGATGGGGAGAACCATCTAACTTCTGCAAGCTCCTGGCCCCCCTGTAGGCAGGCCCCCCTGTAGGCCATACCTTCCTTCCTTCCTGCAAAACCACTAGCCTGTTGAGTGGGTAGTGTCACTTCCATTTCTCTGCATAGCGTCTGAATGGAGGAGCCAGGCCAGGCTTCTTCTTCAGAGTCTGGGTTGTAATTCCCTCTGCTCTAGGGCTGTGTGGCCCTCGACCTGGCCCCTTGCTGGTAAACCATGGATAAGTGCTGCTGTGGCTGTATCACCATTGAATGGAGATCACCGGTACTGGTAACCGCATCCTAGCCAGCACTCCCTCTGGGTAGGTGCAGGAGAGCAGTGTCTCATTACTAGACCAGTGAGGGGCCGTGGTCAGGAGTGGGGACAGGGCCCCTGCCTCTCCAGGTACAGGCTTAGGGAGGCACTTTGTGGATGACATTGGCACTAGCTGATACCTGGAGCCTGACAGCTGCAAGTAGGCTGGTGGTTGCCACTGTATGTGTCAAGGAACGCCCAGGCTGGCCCAGTGGGTGCTCGACCAGATTTTGGGGCCCACGAGCTCAGCCTACATGGAGAGCAGAGAGGTACTCCTTGGTAGAGGAAGCAAAGCTGCCTAGCGCTATCCTGAGCAGTGATTGTGGTGCTGCCTTGCTAGCGCCCAATGTTCCTGGTTCCTTTTATATTCCTGGCAGAGGTCCAGGGCTGGAGGACTGTCCCCTCCCAAAGCCACAACCATCCGTGTTCATGCACAGGATGGGGTGTGGCTTCTCTGTCCACTTTGTCCTGGTCCCCTTTAACCATCTCACCTCTCCTGCGTGCTGGGATCTGTCAGGAAGCTTGTCAACCCTGAACAGAGTCTGCCAGCCCAGAGGCTGCTCGTCACAGATGCCTCCTAAATCAGAGTGATTGGATCCGTGGGAGCAACCCTAAGATCAGAGTAACCAGTTGCAGGGCCACTGCCTGATTCTCTTCAACAAACCTGCCCATTTTAAATTTAAATTTTTACCGTATCTTTTGATTTCTTCATCCCTCACCCAACCTTACTTCTTCCCATGCTACTCCCTACACAACCCAGATGCTCTTGGGTTTTGATTGACAAAAACCAATACCCCACATACACTTTCTCAGCTTCTTATTTTCAAAGGCAATCACCTCTATGTGTGTGTGGGGGGGTTGAATCCAGGACGCCCCTCAGATGCCAAAGTCTGCAGGTGTCCAATTAACTCAGACTGGCCTTGAGCTCTAGATAACACCCCCACCTCCACCTACCCTGTGCTGTCATTTTAAGCTTACACCACCATCTAGTTACTTCTTAAAGAAAAATACAGTAGCACTTGCACCCACATCCTCCTGTGAGCAAGCTTCAAATGTCTCAGATGGCTGGTAGACCCAGTAAGACATGGGCGCTGTGGAATGGCCTGTCATCAGCATTCAGGGGTCATAGCAAAAGAACCTGTTCCTGATACTGGATAGATGCAAGTTTTCCTTCGAACTTTCATTTTTGTAATACTAAGAATAAAATCCATTTAAAAATATTTCTGGCCTTTGGTTCAGTTCAATCTGAGGATGGGGGGCTGACTACCACTTATCTACATACCCAAGCTGGTAAATACAACAATGTGGTGTTCCATTTTGTTTACCAGTCCTGTTTTCAGGATGTTGTGTGTGCTTGGCACATTTCTACCACCGAGTCACAAGCCCAGCCTTTTTATCTTTAGTTTTTAGTTTTTTATGGGGTTGAGGGAGGCATACGCAGAGCCTAAGGAGATGTACCCTATTCTGCTGTTTTATTTTTACTACTATGTACGAACTCGCCATTCCCATGCCAACAGTTCTGTTAACTGTGGCCAAGTGGCATGTTTCCCAAGCCTGAGCCAAGTAACATATAGGTTCACCAGAGCACTCCAGCTTCTGTGGCTTGTCTTCAGTTCATGAGGTGTGGGCTGCTGTTGGACAACAAAGTGCAAGTAAGAGGGACAGTTAGCCCCCATGGAGGCAGACACATTTTCTCTCTGTGTCTGGGGCAGTGCTGGCAACCTGACCCTGCAGGGCCTCTTTACTGAGGACCTCAGGTTGCCAGGCAGAATCTAGCCTGGGAATCACATCCATTGCTCTGCAGAGGGGAGCAGTCCCAGGTTCCAAGAGAGTTCAAGGGTAGGGGATCAACCCCACCCTTCTGCAAAGGCAGTTGGGGACTCACTTTTGTTAAACAATAAGACGGGAGATGCTGTGGTTAGGAAAAGACACATGCTGAAGGGGTCGCTCCCTTTTCTGCAGTGGGTGTACCTCCTGGGGGACTTGGGGTGCCCCCCTCTCTGCTATTCTTGACTCTGGGGTAAGCAGACAGCACTAGCACTTCCAAGTCGCCCGGTGTTCTTTCTAGGCCTCACCTCTTCCCAGGTCAGGGTTCATCTCACTTTTCTGATAGTCTGAGGTAAGAGTTCTCCTCCACTGACCAGGTGAAAGAGAAGGGAGACCTGGGGCTGAGTGAGTTAGGGAGCTAGAGTGTGGTCCTGGAATGACAACCAGCCAGCAAAGAGAAGCTAGCAAAGAGAGGCCAGCAGGTCCTCTGCAGGGCCAGATAAATAATATGGCTCTTAATTTGAAAAGCAGTGGGGAGCCATTGAAGGGTGTTAAACTACAGATATAAAGCTATTAAAACTGGAAGAGTGCTGGGTGGTGGTGGTATTAGCACATGCCTTTGATCTCAGCACTCAGGAGGCAGAGACAGGTGGATCTCTGAGTTGGAGACCAGCCTGGTCTACAGAGCGAATATGCCAGTATCCAAGATGCCCAGGGCCACACAGAGAAACCCTGTCTGGAAAAAAAATCAAACAAACAAACAACCTAGAAGCAGAAGTAACCAAAGGAGGAACTACCCACTGTCCCTGGGAGTTGCAGTGAAGGACTGTGGTCCTTCCTGGGCTGCTGGCACTACCCAGGCCTAGCCAGCTTTGACAGTAGACACCCCTGCAGCAGTAGTCTAGCTGTGTCTTCTCTCCTCTACCCTCCTGGCTCAGAGCGGTCAGCAGTCAGACCCTGCTGACAGCCACACAACCTCTCCCACATCACGGACAGCAGGAAACAGCCACATCCTAAGAGGTGTCATATTTGAACCAGGCTCCTGTGTTCTGTGTCTCCACTGGTCACTTCAGCATCTCCAACTGCAAAAGAGACTTCAACCGCCATCCACCTGAGTAGGATTGTGGGTAGTCTACAATGTGGACAAACCTTTGTTGTGTATTAAAAACAATCTCTTTAAGAAGAAAAGATGCAATGTTGGGGGAAAGGTTTTGTTTTTGTTTGTTTGTTGTTTTTGAGACTGAGTCTCACAAAACCCAGGCTGGCCCCAAACTCACTTTGTAGCTGAGGATGCCTTTGAACTGCTGGACACCTCTAGCCTCAGGCCTCTGGTTCCCAAATGCCGAGATTACAGTCTGGTGCCACTATGGTGCTAGGTATCAAACTTGGTTCTGGTGAGTTAGGCAGGTCCTCTACCAACGGAGCCCTTGGCTGCATCCTGGGTCTAGTTACTTCTGATCCTGTGAAAGTCTCCCTTTGAAAGTGGAAAGAGGGAGGGTGGTTTCTCAGCACTTAGGGACTAGGAGGCTGGAAGAGAAAGGGAGGGGTGGAGAAGTGTTAGGGAAAAGGAAAAGGAGGCAACAAGAAGGAGGAGAGGGAGAAGAAAGGAGGAGGGGGGAGGAGAGGAAGAAAAGGAGGGGCTGGGGTGTAGAAGTTGAGATGGGCCAGGAGCTGGGGAACCAGGTGGGGAGGGAGCTTGGAACAACACAGCACCTGTTCTGCAGTGGTAACTGCTGGGTGGGCTTTGTCCTCTGCAGGACTCCATTCTAAAGCTGAGTTATTGCTGGAGCAGCCTGTCAGCTCGGTGGCTCTATTCCTCTTCTTTGACCCCTCCATGTTTATGTATGCACATGTGTAGCTGGCACCCTTCCCAAGACTTCTGAAAAGCCACGCTGTACTGCCCAGTCTCCAGTTACCCCACATGCTCCAGGGCGGACCTGGGAAGACAGCACAGAAGACAGTACCTGTCCTCCAAGTGGGAACTCTGGACAGAACAATGCCATGGCTGAAACAAAGCAGCACTGAGACCCACCGTAATCCAGGAACCTTCAGAGCTCTGGGCCAGAGGAGTAAATAGATCCTGATGGTCTCACCTTGTTCTCACCCTGCCCAGGCTTGTGACTGTGTCCCTTGGGGCAGGAGAACATCTGAATGTTTCAGACCTACAAAAGTGGACTGAATGCCATCTCCCTTAGCACAGGCTCTTCCTGGCTATTCCACTGACCCATCCATTCCACTCTCCAAGCAACTGCTCCTTTTCTAATCCCCCTTCCCTCAGGAATAGCAGGCCCCAGGCGATGATCTGCTGTTAGAGTCTGGGCTGCCCTGCTGCTTTGTCAGTTTTCCTGGAGATAGGAAATTATATCATGAAAAGCTAGAAATGCATGAATTTGGGTCCCAGCTCTGCCTGCTGACCAGCAGAGACTCCAAACACCCCCACCCCCCGGAAAGTGGTTATTAGGCTCCCAGTGCTTGTGGCTGAGGTGGCTTCGGGAGAATGGGGGGCACAAGGCAAGAAGAGAAAAGATGACGGACAACCAGATGGAAGGATGCTTGGCGGGGGGTCTTCTTTCTCCTGGAACCCGCCTGGTGCTGCCTGGCTAGTCCAGCTCTGAATCCCCATCTTCCCCAGCTGTGGTCACTTTAAAACTGGCGGGATGTCTGGTTTTAATGTGAAGAGCAGTTCGAAATAGGAGCAGGTTTGGTTTCCACAATGGACCACAGATTTCTGCTGGACTTATCCACATCCCAGGGGATCATTAGACAGCTCTGGCTGCCCATGACCCTGATTGGAAGTGACTTGAGGTTGGGGAAGGAGGTTGGAACAAAGGGCTGGATGGTCATGATGCAGGAAAACTTTTCCTAAGGACTCAGAGAGACAGAGCCTTCTGCGAAGCAAAACTGGTGACTGGGCAGCAAGGGAACCTGAAGGTGTGGACAACCCCGCCCTCCACTGCCCTCTGCCTTGGAGAGGATGGCCTGTGGTGTCTTAGCAGGGTAAGCTTGTCAAGGAGTTGTGCCATCTTGGGAGACCCTGAAGACTTAGTTATTGGCCCTCTTGATGGCCAGGGTGGTGAGGGATTGGTCTGGAACAAGCTCTTCCACTCAATTTCTAAGAGATCAACAGCTTCTGGTGAATACTCAGAGTCCCACAAGGCCATGGGAGAGATGCGATGCTGGCCCAGTCGCCCACTGTTCATGCACCATGCATTGATCCATGCATGCATTCATGCATCATCCAACCATCCACCATCCATGCATCTATGCCCTGTCCACTCATACATCCACCTGCCCTCAGGGATGGGGTTAGCACCCCAGAAAATTGCTTGAAAGAGTGGGTTCACATTCTTCTCTTCCACCAAGTGAGGTCTATCTTTTTTTTTTTTTTAAATAAAGATTTATTTATTTAATGTCTATGAGTTGCTCTATCTGCATGCACACCTGTAGCCAGAAGAGGGCATCAGATCACACTGTGGATGGTTGTGAGCCACCATGTGGTTGCTGGGAGTTGAACTCAGGACGTCTGGAAGAGCAGCGAGTGCTCTTAACTGCTGAGCCATCTCTCCAGCCCCAGTGAGGTTTATCTTAAAGGCAGAAGGCCGCCATCACCAGCCCCTGAACCTGCTGGCACCTCAGTCTTCAGATCCAGGACTGCAGAGTTGTGGAAGTAAATCTCGATTCCTTAGGTGGCTTTTCTTTTAAAATTCAGCTTCTGAGGACTGAGACAGCCTGTTCACTACTCTTTCAGTGTTGTGACAAAATACCCAAGGGAAGCAAGGTAAGGGAGGTGGGGTTCATTTTGGGTCAGGGCTTTAGAGGTGTCAGCTCATGGTTGGCTGGCTCCAGTGATTTTAAGCTGTAGTAAGAGACACTCTACCACTGAAGGACATAGTGAGACAGGTGGAACACAGAGCTCACTTCATGACGACCAGTCAGGAAGCAAAGATGCAGACAGAAAGGGGTTGAGGCAAGACACAGCCCCTAGTTACCTACTTCCTCCAAGTAGGCTTTACTGCCAAACTACCACCCAATAGCATCACTCACAACGAATGCATAGTTCAAATCCCCCCTCTCCCACAATCCAGGCGCTCGTCAATGTCTGGGATTCAGGAACCCCAGGTAGATGCACTATATCTGGAGCCACCAACTGGGGGAGGGGCAAGCTTTTAACACAAGAGTCACATAAAACCTTAACAGTTCCTGAAGCTACCTGAGGTGAGGGTGATTGCACCATGCCTCACTTGGAGGCTGCTTAGGGTCCCCTGAGAATGATTTCAGGACCTAGCAGGGTCAGGAAGGGTAGGTTTCCCTTAGTGGGGAGGTGAGTTCCAATCATCAACCGTGCTCCACCGAGTCTGGGGCTTTTTCTGAACAACCCACACCTGAAGAGCAATGTGCCATGGGGGGCTGTGCTCCCAGAATTCATAGTGGCCAGTACCTTGGTGACATATTCCCCTAAGAAAATCACCACTGCGAAGAGTCATGCTTCCCCTCCACAAAGGCCCCAGACCTGCACTGACCAGTGAGCTTCCCTCCCACTGCAGTAGAGTTCCTCAGGGAAAGAGTGTGTCAAATGGTGGGTCTCTACCAAGTGTGGGTCACCATGTTTACTATGCCTGATGACTGGTGGAGTTTTGTTTTGCATCCCAACTTATTTTCAGCAACTCACAAAACGTAAGTAGATCTGCGTAAGTATGTCTGGTTGGTGGAAGGGATAGTCTGTGTTTCTTGCATGGGAGGGGCAATTTGTGAGATGGAGCCTGAGATACAGATAGGCTTTGGTTACTCTTGAATAAATATGTCCACAAAGAGCCTCCAAATCGCCCAGCATTGCCCTCTTGGGACCAGAGGAGGATGCGCTAACTCAAAAACAGCTTCTTTGATCAGAACCTTCCAAACACAAACCACTGGAGAGACGCCTATTCATGAGTCACCCTTCTGCGGGACACCACCCCACCCCTCCCCACACGCTTCTACATAGTAGAAAGAAGCCTTCTTCCAAATCTGACCCCCCACCCCCACCCCCCGACTTTGAGAATCCAAAGCAAGAACCAGAGCCCACGAGAGCCACCTGCAGGAGGCTTTTGGAACTGACCTGATAACTGCTGGGTAGAGCTAAGGAAATAAGCATTTCCTTGCATCCCACGTTCCTCCCAGACATGTAGCACCATACACAAGACATATTAAAGAGTCCCTAAGGTGGTCTTGGGATCTTTGGTGTGGAGCTAAAGTGAGATTTGGAAACTCACCATTCCCACGGCACATATTGGACTAGAGATTTTACAGCACAGCCTGAGGTGCTGGGATGTGGAGCCTAAGGCATGCATTAGCAGCCAAAGTGGACAGAAGGACAGGGCAGTGGAGAGAGACTGAAAGCCTCCCTGACTGGACCTCCCACCACACAGCAGGCAGAGCCTTCGTCTTCCTCCTACAGACTGAAAATTCAGGCCATGTCACTTCTGCCCTGTCACTTGTCATCAACTGGTCCTGCTCTGGACCTTGACAAGACCACAGGAGTCTGCGTGGAAAGCTAACCACACATCATATCCAAGTACACAGAAATGATTGCCTTTTGGAGATGTGTGGGGAAAGACCCAGCCCCCATGTCTCCTTGCAGCTGACAAATGGCAGATCTGGTCAGCAAGAAGGTGGAGAGCCTCAGGCCTCTGTAAGCTAATGTGTCCCTTTAATCCACCAAGATGTTCTTAGTACCGCTTAGGCCTGCTTTTAAGTACAGCAGCCAGAGGCCTGCTTCAGGAAACTTGACTCATTCAGTTTCTTGGTCTGCAATTAGGAAAAGGTACCAGCAGGGGGCAGTCTCCATTCCCTCGCTCAATGGTTCTCAACCTTCCTATGCTGTGGTACTTCAATACAGTTCTTCATGTTGTAGTGACCCCAACCATAAAATGATTTCATTGCTTTCACGATTAAACATTTTTTGTTGTTTGTTTTTTCTTTTTCTTTCTTTCTTTCTTTCTTTTTTTTTTTTTTTTTTTTTTTTAGACAGGGTTTCTCTGTGTAACAGACCTGGCTGTCCTGGAACTTGCTTTGTAGACCAGGTTGGCCTCGAACTCACAGAGATCCGCCTGCCTCTGCCTTCTGAGTGCTGGGATTAAAGGCATGCGGCACCACTTCTGGGCCAGTCTAATGTTCTTAAAACAGGAAAGCAACATCAAAACTGCGGGACCGACTGGCCTTTCCAGGAGTGGCTTGCTGGACCCCAGAGTACCAGCTTGGGGACCTCACACTGAGCACAGTGACAGCTGACCAGGCAGGGTGACAGCTGTTTGGAAATTCAGACTTTGCCCTCCATGGTTTCCTTGAAGAAAGGGTGTGCTGGGTCAACTTCAGAGGCAGTAACCTTGGAGAGGCAGAAGGGGCTGTGGGAAGAACCAGTCCTAAGATAAAAAGGTTCACACATGGCACTTAACATCAGATGCCTTGACTGAATTCACCTGAGTATAATGTAAGGTTAGGAGATTTTGATCAGGCTTTTGAACCTTGGACATCATTTTTGGTCGAGTAGGGGACACGGGGCGGGGGGGGGGGTGTATGTCTGTCTATGTGGGGTAGAGAGGACTCCTTTTGCTTCCTTTTACTTGGGAGGGAAAACACAACTTCAGGGAGTCTTTGGGGATAGCCCTGCTCACTGTCACATCTCAACAAAGAGTGGGGACATGAATGCCATGTCTAAGCTCTGGCCTCTGTCCAAGCTTCAGTTTTCTTAACAAACACAAGAAAGCCGACCGTGTGAGGCTCCCAGGTGGTCCGGGCTCACAGGCGCACTTCCTCTCTGGCTGCCCAGGTCCCTGCACCCGAACTACACTACCTTGTTGGACTCCGTGGACATGTTTCTTAATTAGGGAGCTCCACCCTCTCTCAAACCTAGGGGGAGCAAGCAAACAAGGCTGGCCCCTCCTGGCACGGGAGAGAACGCTGCCCCTGCACGGGGACAAGGAACTGAAAGCACCAAGCTGACCCTGTGATGCCGGATAAGCACCTTCCCCAGTCACTGTTCCACTGATGCCTGAAAATGAGGGATCCTGGCTCTGTTCAGCTACAGCAAAGAGGTACGCTCAGGGAGGCAGACGGAGGAAGAAGGATGGTGGATGGGCCCCTCTCAGGACAACCTTGCTGGTCTAGGCCCCTGAGCCGCTTATTCTCAGCGATCAGCTTTGCTGTGCAAGGGAACCAGGACCTGGACACCCAGGCACAAAGTTGTTAAGAGAGTTCGCTTCTGCCTGTTGCCCTCCTGAGGCTGCAAGTCGGCATATCCAGAGCCCCTGCGTGGAGAGGAGTCTATTAGCACCGTGTTTACTACGGGAGAAACCGGAGGCTCCTGGCGTTCAGGATGCTCAAGGTTACCCCCAGCGGGGCGGGCGCACAGAGCAATACGGTTTCTGCTGCTAAGCGGTGGAGGCGGGGCGCCGAGGACAGACTGCTTCTTAGCAGCTTTTCTACTAGAGTCCTTTAGGACAGCAAACACTTTCCAGAAGCGGCTCCCGGCCAGTACATGCTAATGAGGAAGCAAGGAGGTACAGCTTCAGACAGCCCTGGCTCCTGGACTCAGGCGCCTGGGGCCACTACAAGCGGCTCAGCAGCACACTTGGGGTGTTCCTCAAACCCATCCTAGTCAGCCTGCCCTGTGCCTCTCCTCCCCTCCCACAACAAGGGAGCCAACTA
This sequence comes from Lophiomys imhausi, assembly GCA_907164525.1. NCBI lineage: Eukaryota > Metazoa > Chordata > Mammalia > Rodentia > Muridae > Lophiomys > Lophiomys imhausi. The sequence continues at coordinate 5,648,314 of CAJQZJ010031795.1, read as the reverse complement.
AGGGAGATTTGGGGAGTGCTTTCTCTTCCCGGAGCTAGCCTCGGAAGTCCCAGAGTCCCGTTGTCAATTTCCCAAGGCTCTACCCAGGCCACCTGGCCAGGGCAGGAGTTAGGGTCTGTTGGTCAGAAACGTCCCACTTTTCCCTGCAGGGAAGTCTCTAGAGAGTAGACCCTACCCCAACCCTGTGGGGCATTAATTGCCAGGTCTGAGATGCAGAGTTGTGGGTCTCACCTGGCCCTCACTTCTGATGACTTTTGGCTAGTGGTTTGCTGTCTAGGCTAGCTTTGCTTCTCCTGGATGCCTGCTAGCCACACTAGCCAGGACAAGAAGTAATCCCTGTACCCAGGACCTAGATCCACAGGGTTGCAGGGTGGAAACCGGCCTTCCACATGGGGATTTGCAGATCTTCCCCAGCAACTATGGCTCCCCATCCTGCCACAAGAATAGGGTCCGGCTCTTCTACTCCCTTCTAACAGCAATGCAACTCCCAAAGGCAGCCTCTGAGCTCCTGAGGAACTGCCCCACCACTGTAGCTTCCCAGAGGGATCTGAAGATTTCAGATGGTGACTGGGACTTCCACCTCAGGTACTCCATCCTTCAGGAGGTGGAGGGACCTTCAATTCAATTCAGTTCTCCTACAGTGAGCTCCTCTGGGGTGGGGTCAGGGTTGAGTCTTGGCCACCTGGGGCCTCTTTGCTTCTCCAAGCTTTTAACACCCACTTCCCTCAAGAAGCTACACTCTCCATGGTAGCTAGAGAAAAAGGCCAGGAGCACCTGGGCTCTGATTTGGGTTGGTGGCCTTATTCCTGCTCAGTCCATTGCCGGGTTTTGCAGGTGCTACTCCAGCCCACTGCCCTGAGCCCTTCTGCAGCCTGTTCAGGTCCTGGTCCTTCTGGCCCTCAGCTCTTTGGAACCAATGGTGCTCCACTCCTGTGCTCCTCCGTATTGGGCCCTGAGGATCTGGGCAAAGTTGGCTAGGGATTCTTTTGGGGGGATTACCTCCTCACTCCCCTTCCCCACAGTCCCAGGGCCCAGGGCTGGAGGCCCCACTCCCTCCCACTGAAGTTTGCAGAGTCTGCGCTCTGGGTCTGGGCCAAGGAATCAGCCTCTCTCGGTTTTAATCTTGAGGACCAAGTTCCACTTAGCTGCCTCAGGTGGCCAGGTCCAAGAGGTGCCCAACACATACCTTGTGTGGCTCATCGCATATGAAAAATGTGATTTTTGTTAAAATGAAAATGAAACAAAGCAAAACAAAACAAAACAAAAAACAAAATGAGGATGAAAATTGCAGCAGTGGCAAGCAGGAGGCACAAGGGCTCTTGGAGAGCCCAGCCGGGCCTGTCTTTAGGTCCTGCCTCTGAGGGTCTCCCCTCTGGACATTGATGCTCATCCCATCCCTGAGCCTGTGCTGTACTGAGTCCCTGTGGCTGGGAACCACCTTCTTCCTGCTGTCCAGGTAGCAGGGTGCCTCCCTCCCACCCACAACCTACAGAGGGGAGCAAGCCCTCCAACCTGGTGCCAAGAGCAAGCATTCAGGCCAGGTCAGTGGGGGAGAAACAGTGTGGCCTCTGCCCTGGGGCAACCTGGGCTAGCCTTTGACTACCTCAGGTCAGCACTTGCTGTAGAATCCTAGGTTCCCATTCTTGGTAATAGTCCCTTTTCAGAGCTGGAGGAGCAGCTACATTTCCTCAACACAACACAACACACACACACACACACAGAGAGAGAGAGAGAGAGAGAGAGAGAGAGAGAGAGAGAGAGAGAGAGAGAGAGAGCCCTGTCTGCACCTGTCCTGGATCCCTGCATTTGCCTGGGGATAACTTTACCAGAAGGACCCACACTCTGTAGAGAGGATTGATGAGCAAACACCATGGCTTTCTTCCAGTTTGGGTTGGGCAGGCACCCAGCTAAAGCAATCCTGAGAGGCGGGGTCCTGAAAACTCTGAGGAAAGGTGGGTAGGTGTGTTTCCCTGGGCCCCCACCCCATGCATGGCTAGACTGCACCCATAAACCAGCTTGGGTTATGTAGCTACTGAAAGGGCCTCTGGGTCTGTGATGGTTCCAGCAGACCTGTTGGCAGGTCTTTCATGGCAGTTGTCCATCCTGACAAGTGGCTAGTCCTAGAGTCTACTCAGCCCAAGCTCCTGTCCTGCCTTGTCCTAGCTCCTCAGGCTCCCTGCTAGCTACTCTGGGACTTAGGGCTGCCTCAGTCCTGGTTACAGAGTGTGGGACAAGATCCTCCATCTGGATCCTAGAGCAGCCGTGGCCACGTGGTTATCCACCTCACAAAGTGTGTATCTGGTTCAAGAGTGTTAGGATCCTGGGGACCTGTAACTGTGCGTGGACCTGCTACTTTCTTCCCACTGTGCCTCTGGAGGTTGACCTGCTGCAGCAAAGAGGAGCCTTAGAGGAAAGTTTCTGTAGCCCACTGAGTTCTCCCAATACCCCCTGTGGTAGCAGGCCAGCCTCCCTTGGCTAAAGAGGAAGGGCCCAGAGAGGTCAGAGAACCTATTTAAGGCCACACAGCCACAAGATGAGGTAAAATTGAATTCAAGACACTGAACACCCCGTACCACCCAGCCTCTTCACACACATGTGTTGCACTCACAGGCATCTGACCAGTGATTAAAACATGGAGTGTTTTAGAGAAATGCCCGTTAGAGAAATACCCGCCTCTGAAGATGAGAACAAAAATCCATTTTCTTCATGCTTTGATTGATTTCTCTTCAAGAGCTCTTGCATTATGGAAGGCTTGGCTCTGAAGGTCAGCTGGTTTAAATAGAAATAAGTCCGGGAAAAACACATCAACACCACCCAAGTTCAATGCCCCGGAAAAGCGCAACCCAGGCTGCCAGTCATTTGAGGAACGATGAGGACAGTGTTCTAGCAGCTTGGCAAAGCTGCAGACTATCCCCCCAGACTAGCCCATCCCCTGGGCTGTCCCTCTGGACCATCCCCCACAGACCATCCCCTGGGCTGTCCCTCTGGATCATCCCCCACAGACCATCCCCTGGGCTGTCCCTTTGGACCATCCCTAATAGACCATTCCCTGGGCTGTTTCTCTGGATTATCTTCTATGGGCTGTCTCCTGGGTCTCAGCTCTGGGAGAGGCTGGTTCCTAGGCACTGGCTCTTCATCCTGAAGGAAGTTAAGTGTCACAGGGAAGTTTCCAAGAGCATTGCTTCCCAGGACTGTTTTTTCAGATGCTCACTTTTGAGGATGGTCCATCTAGCAGCTGAGGCCTTGGGTGCTCAGGGGGATGGTATCTAAGACATGCTGTGCTCCTTGTGCCTGAGCAGGCATTCTATTTCCTTCCTTCCTTCCTTCCTTCTTCTTTCTCTCGCTCCCCACCTTCCCCCTTTCTTTATCCCTTCCCTCCAGGAATCTTGACTGAGTTCCTTGACTGGTTTCTGGGAACAGGACAGTGAACCAGAGGCTAGGTCTTTTACCTGTTGGCCTCCTGGGTGTTATGCCACCTGCTCACTCACATGACTTATGAAGCCAACTCTCCATCTTCAGTTGAGAAATATAGAAGCTGAGTCCCAGTGAGGTGTGGCAACTTGTCTGAGGGTTCCCAGACAACAAATGGGTCATCATCAGTCTGTTACTGGCATCTCCCACCAGGCCTTTCCCTGTGGTGGTCGGTTTTTCTCAACTTAACATAAACTCAAACATATAGAGGAAGAGCGAATCTTAACAGAGAAAATTCCTACATAAGACCATCCTGGAGGCAAGTCTGTGGGATATTAACTTGATGAATGTTGGATGTAGGAGGGTCTAGCTCACTGTGGGTGGTGCTATCCCTGGGCTGGTGGTCCTGGGTGGTATAAGAAAGAGGCTGAGCAGGTCATGGGGAGCAAGCCAGTAAGCAGAACTCCCCCATGGCCTTTGTTTCAGTCCTTGCCTCCTGGCTCCTACCTTAAATTTCTGCCCTGACTTCCTTCAGTGATGGCCTGTGACCTGAGAGTTGTAAGAAATAAACTCTTATGTATGCTAAGCCATATAACTCTTATAATCGTGGCCTATTTATTTCTGTTGTTTTGTATTGTATTTATAGTTATAAGAAAAAGAACCATTTTTTGGACTGAAAGGGAGAGCTGTTGGGGGGAAAAATAAATACCTTAAACTAAAAAGAAGAAAAAAAAAAAAAAAGGGAAAGGAGTAGGAGGGGGGGGGAGAGGGGGGGGAGGGTGGAAGGGGGGGACTGGAGGGGGGAGTAGGGAGGGGATTGTGATTGAGATGTAACTTGAAGAAATAAAAAATAAATTATTAAAATAAAATAAAATAAAATAAAGAATGGATAAAAAAAACTGTGGTACATTTACACAATGGAATACTACTCAGCTATCAGAAACAAGGAAATCATGCAATTTGCAAACAAATGAATGGAACTGGAAAAGCTCATCATGAGTGAGCTAACTCAGACTCAGAAAGATACACATGGCATCTATTCACTTATAACAGTATTTTAGCCATATAGTACAGGATAACCATCCTACAATCAATAGACCCAAAAGAGCAGGAACAGGGACTTGGTTACCTGTTAGGTGGACACTCCACCCTAGTGGAACTGCCATGTATTCCTCCTGTGCAAGAGGAAGCTCTTAGACCTCATCTGACTAATGAAACTGAAGGGGGCTGATACACAGTGACACCTACACCGGAGGCATGGGAGAGATGGGAGAGGGAGTAAAGGGTGGGAGGGAGGAGCCTGGAGGGGGTGGAGGGCAGGGGTGGCAATGGAGAAGTAACAAAGTAATAAATAAATGTTTAAAAAAAAAAAGAAATAAACTCTTTCTTCCTCAAGTTGTTTTTGGCCTGGTGTTTTATCACAGCAATAAGTAACCCTGACTAAGACACTCTCCATGCCCCGTACATTTGCAGGTTCATAGCTGGGCAGAACTGGTTCGTACCTTGATGCTTTCTTTCACATCTACAATTTTGTTCTTTGCCAACAAGCCTTTCCCCCACCCCAACCTGGGAAGGCCACCAATGGTTAGGCAACCCTTTCAAATGTCTTGGAGAGTTAGCCATCCTGTGTGGAGAGTCTCTGACTTCCTTGGGACAAGTTTCCCTTAATGCTGGCCTGTTGTGACACTAGGTTCCACCCAGAGCATAGAGCCAGGCAGCTGAGTCCTTGTAGACTCCCCCTTGCCTGAAAAGTGTGGAATATAGAAGGGAATAAGAGAGAGGAGACATGTTTGCTGTGTTGTAGGCCCTGGGATGTCTAGGGTAGAAAGACACACAGGGCTGCCAGGAGTAGGGGACCCTTTGTTGGAAGGGACAGCTGTACAGGCTTGACTGACATCATGAACATCAGCTCCAGGGTGTTAGGTTCTGCTTTCAGTGACATGAACCCAGAGGAAGGGCTAGTAGGTGAGACTGTGTGGAAGTCCAGCGGGACCCCAGCAGCCGGGAGTCAGACCAAGGCTTGAGTCAGGAGAATGAAATCCGGTCTACATTTCCTCCACCCCTTGGTTAATCACAACCACCGCAGATTGTCAGAGCATCTTCTGGGACCCAGCTTCCAGACTGGTGTAGTTGGGTAAAGGGAGTCTGAGTGTTGTGGCCCTGAGGCCCTTAGGATGCAAGCCCCAGCAGAAAAACGAGAAGAAAGACAGGGTTTGATGTCACCACACACGGAGCGAGAGACCCACACCCAGCTCTAGATATCTGTTCCACCACCCCAAGGGCAAAGATCTTGGTAGAGAGAACATCCCACTGCAAGTTCCTGGTGTCAGTGAATTGCACTTGGCAGACTTTAAAACAAATGACTAATTTTGTCTGTGTGCACACACACACATGTGTGCACACCTGTGGAAGTCAGTGGACGACTTTTGGGAATCTGTCCTCTTATTCTGCCATATGGGTCCTAGGGATCAAACTCAGGTCATCAGGCTTGGCCGCAGGTGTCTCTACCGGCTGAGCCATCTTGCCAGTTCTCAGGTTTTTAAACACATTACTGATTCCTGTCAGCTGGGTGGACTCTTCCCTCTCTTGTCGATTTCAGGAATCCATCACAAGCACACCCTGGCAAGGCTGCAGGCATCAGGTGTACAAGGCTGGTCATCACAGGTCATGCTGCATGTTCTGGCATTGGGATTGCTGTCTTTGACTGGAAAGCTGCACATCGATACTGTGTTGCATCCGACTCCAAGGTCCAAGATTGGGACGTGTCCATCACTGGTGACAGTGACCATTAAGTTTCTTTTCTTTTTCTGTTCTTTTTTCCAAGACAGGGTCTCACTACATAACTCTGACTATTCTGGAACTCACTAGGTAGATCACATTGGCCTTGAATTCATAGAGATCAGCTAGCTTCTGTTTCCCAAGTCCTAGGATTAAAGGTGTGTACCGCCACACCCAGATTCAACTTTCTTTCTCATTTGTGTAATTAACAAGGATTTTTCAGGGATGCACTTTGGAGTACCATGAATAGCCCATTGGGGTCCCATGAATACCCCATTGGTCATCCTGCTTCTGATGAGCTGTTCACTGATTTATGAAATGAGGTTCTTGTTCCAGTAGGTTAACCCATGACTACCATTGTTTATCTCCATTCTCAAATTCAAATTATACTCTCTTCCCTCTGTGTCCCTGACAAGTCCCTCTCATTCCTTGATCACATTCCTGACTCTCCAGCTTTCTGGCTGCAGATACTCTGACTCTTTTCCACACTGAGTATTAGGAGCAGAAAGATCCACAGAGGGATCCTGGCTCTTTTTAAGGGACAAGGGTCATCATATATTAAGACCAAGGGACTGAGTGTGCAGTTTTGATACCATTACTTCAGGTGTTTGCCTGGCAGAGCTGGGGCCAGACAGCAGTGTTTACTCTCACAAATTGTATATACACACACACACACACACACACACACACACACACACACACACACACA